>ARYC01022085.1:0-12762 GCA_000711775.1 Oxytricha trifallax
GAATGGAATTGAATTGGAAAAATAAATAAATAATAATTATAATTTATATTGCTGGAATAGAATTGGAAAAATTAATAAATAATAATTATAATATATATTGCTGGAATGTAATTGAATTAAAAAAATAAATAAATAATAATTATAATTTATATTGCTGGAATGGAATTGAATTGGAAAAATAAATAAATAATAATTATAATTTATATTGCTGGAATAGAATTGAATTGGAAAAATAAATAAATAATAAATATAATTAATATTGCTGGAATGGAATTGAATTGGAAAAATAAATAAATAATAATTATAATTTATATTGCTGGAATGGAATTGAATTGGGAAAATAAATAAATAATAATTATAATTTATATTGCTGGAATGGAATTGAATTGGAAAAATAAATAAATAATAATAATTATATTTTATATTGCTGGAATGGAATTGAATTGGAAAAATAAATAAATAATAATTATAATTTATATTGCTGGAATGGAATTGAATTGGAAAAATAAATAAATAATAATTATAATTTATATTGCTGGAATGGAATTGAATTGGAAAAATAAATAAATAATAATTATAATTTATATTGCTGGAATGGAATTGAATTGGAAAAATAAATAAATAATATATTATAATTTATATTGCTGGAATGGAATTGAATTGGAAAAATAAATAAATAATAATTATAATTTATATTGCTGGAATGGAATTGAATTGGAAAAATAAATAAATAATAATTATAATTAATATTGCTGGAATGGAATTGAATTAGAAAAATAAATAAATAATAATTATAATTTATATTGCTGAAATGGAATTGAATTAAAAAAATAAATAAATAATAATTATAATTTATATTGCTGGAATAGAATTGAATTGGAAAAATAAATAAATAATAATTATAATTTATATTGCTGGAATGGAATTGAATTGGAAAAATAAATAAATAATAATATATAATTTATATTGCTGGAATGGAATTGAATTTGAAAAATAAATATAAATAATAATTATAATTTATATTGCTGGAATGGAATTGAATTGGAAAAATAAATAAATAATAATTATAATTTATATTGCTGGAATGGAATTGAATTGGAAAAATAAATAAATAATAATTATAATTTATATTGCTGGAATGGAATTGAATTGGAAAAATAAATAAATAATAATTATAATTTATATTGCTGGAATGGAATTGAATTGGAAAAATAAATAAAGTAATAATTATAATTTATATTGCTGGAATGGAATTGAATTGGAAAAATAAATAAATAATAATTATAATTTATATTGCTGGAATGGAATTGAATTGGAAAAATAAATAAATAATAATTATAATTTATATTGCTGGAATGGAATTGAATTGGAAAAATAAATAAATAATAATTATAATTTATATTGCTGGAATGGAATTGAATTGGAAAAATAAATAAATAATAATTATAATTTATATTGCTGGAATGGAATTGAATTGGAAAAATAAATAAATAATAATTATAATTAATATTGCTGGAATGGAATTGAATTGGAAAAATAAATAAATAATATATTATAATTTATATTGCTGGAATGGAATTGAATTGGAAAAATAAATAAATAATAATTATAATTTATATTGCTGGAATGGAATTGAATTGGAAAAATAAATAAATAATAATTATAATTAATATTGCTGGAATGGAATTGAATTGGAAAAATAAATAAATAATAATTATAATTTATATTGCTGGAATGGAATTGAATTGGAAAAATAAATAAATAATAATTATAATTTATATTGCTGGAATGGAATTGAATTGGAAAAATAAATAAATAATTATTATAATTTATATTGCTGGAATGGAATTGAATTGGAAAAATAAATAAATAATAATATATAATTTATATTGCTGGAATGGAATTGAATTGGAAAAATAAATAAATAATAATTATAATTTATATTGCTGGAATGGAATTGAATTGGAAAAATAAATAAATAATAATTATAATTTATATTGCTGGAATGGAATTGAATTGGAAAAATAAATAAATAATAATTATAATTTATATTGCTGGAATGGAATTGAATTGGAAAAATAAATAAATAAATAATTATAATTTATATTGCTGGAATGGAATTGAATTGGAAAAATAAATAAATAATAATTATAATTTATATTGCTGGAATGGAATTGAATTGGAAAAATAAATAAATAATAATTATAATTTATATTGCTGGAATAGAATTGAATTGGAAAAATAAATAAATAATAATATATAATTTATATTGCTGGAATGGAATTGAATTGGAAAAATAAATAAATAATAATTATAATTTATATTGCTGGAATGGAATTGAATTGGAAAAATAAATAAATTATAATAATATTTTATTTTTTTTTATTTTATTTTTTATTCCAGCATATGCTTTTTTACTTAAAAATAGATTTCTTGTTCCGATAGACATTAGTGTATTTTTCTTGTTATTCTATTATTGAAATCATCAATTTCTTTTTATTTTTTATATTATTATATTTTTTATTTTATTTTTTTAAAATTTTATAATTATATATATATTATGCATAAATAATTCAAATTTCCTTTCATTTCTTATACAAGTTTATATTTTTGTATCGATTAATATTCTATGAACTGAATTTATTAAGTTTTATTTTCTTGAATCTTAAAATATAAAAATTCAAAGCTTAAAAGAAAAATATTTTTTGTTTAAACGATTTTTAAATTAATAATTATAATCTAACTCTTTTCAGATAATTTTACATCGTTTAATTATTTAAATTTTTTAATAGCTTCGCAGATAATTAAATTTTTGAGTGTTTTATCGAAGTCCTTTTATTCAATTCAAATTTTTTTTTAAAGTCAGAATCATTGTTATGCTTATTTTGAGAGGTATTCCACCGCGACCTCTACAAATGAGCATAATAGCTTTAGTTAATATTATAAGGAGGGTTGAGGTTTCTTTAAATTTTTGTTTTTATAAATTTACAATTCCTAATGCCTGTCACGATTATTCAAACTCGATTTTCTTTACGAGCGATTTGACCAATTTGTAGTCACTCGATAAACGTGAAACTACACATATCTATTTTTTAATGCTTGATTACAAAAATGCGTCTATTAGCGTCACCAGGAATTCAGTATAAGGATAGATGAGCTTAATACTGACAAATTTATGTTTGCATCTATTTAGGATTTTTAATGATTTGTCTTGTATTGGTGATAAGCTATTAGAATATGTTAATTTAAAATTTCCGTTGTTGAGATATCTTAAAATCATGTGAATTTTAAGCATAGAATGAAATAAAAGCTTGTTACATTCTAGATTTGCAAAATGACTTACAAATATTTTATACAAACTATTAAATCTAATAGTTAAGTTTATGTGAAATAACTTAAAGTCCCATAAAAATGTGATTTTTGAATGTGTTCATTAAAGGTATTTTCGTTCTTTGAATATCCTAACATCTTCAAGCTTGCAACAATTGAGATTAATTATTTTTAATTCGAAGTGCTTTGATTAAATCTTCTGAATCATAGTTATTCCATATCTTTATATTTATTTTGTTGCTAGACAAAGAAAAAATAAAATGCAGTTTGCGATGCTTTGTATATCATAAAACCTTTTACAGAAACTTGAAAATTAAGTATATTACTGAAATGTAATAAAATATGAGAATTAAATAATTTTTGTTAAAATATATATTCCTAAAATGTTAATGAATAAGATAATTAATATAAAAATTATTGTTAGATAAGTTATATCACAAGATTTAAAAATATAAAAAAAACCTTCTATATAAAATGCTTAAAATGAATGTAAATAATTCCCGTAAGTATTTTTTAGAAAGAGATCCTCTTAATAGTTTCAATTCATAACTGTACCTATTACTAAACATTTACTTGAGAGAAAATGATGTACTTACTATATGCCCGTTATTAAATCAATCATTTAACTCAATATTTTATAGCATCCTAGTACTTGGTGACCGTAACGATGAAAGATCCTAGAATTGCACACACAATTCTACAATATTTGTTGATTGGATGTTTGTTACACAGAACTCTTTATCAGCGAAATCAATCAAATAACTAACATTGACATTCGATTATCTCATTAAATTTATTTAATGAATGTCATGTCTATTTATACAGCTCTCATTTTCAATAGGTTTAAAGTCTTATTTTAAACATTAGGTACTAAAGAAAATGTTAATGAAAATTAATTTGAGTTGATCTCTTGATGGACAAGATTAAAGTCATTCATTCATGTTAAAGGTACATATTCGCACCTTTTGCAGTTCAAATTTCTACGCTATCTCGTCTGAATTAAAGATAATAGAGGTTGATATCATCAATTCAGCAAAATTTGTTAAGCATTTTATAGATAAATGCTTCTTACGTTTAGATAAATGGCTGATTTTCAATGCTATGCACAGAAAGATATATCTTCTTTTTAGTTGCGCAAAGTAGTAACATTGACGACTGAATAATGTCAAAGAGTCTTAGCTATGTAATAAACTGTCAAAGCAGATCCACAACTTAGAGACTCAAAAAATTCATTTCTTCGGTAGCAATCTATACATTACTCGGAAGGGACCTATGTTGATATCTGGATTTGCTTTACTTCTTTATAGTTGAGTTAAACTTATTGTACACTGAATGAATCTATCCTGGAACTTCCATTTTAAATACATTTTATTTGAGTTGTCTTAAGAGAAAGACTGTTATAGAAGGTTACTCTAAGCCTAGTTCCTTCAAATAATCAATATCTAAATGCAATTTATAAAGTTAAGTACTCAAAAATTCCAATGATTTTTATTTGATAAGATTATGACCAATTTCATAAACAAAAATTAAAGATTAATCGAAAACTGAAGAGAGGTTCGGTCTCTCAAGATAAGATTCTTAAAGTTTATTATGGGATGATTAATAGTGTTGCACTTAAAGCATTGTCGTGGTAGATCTTAATCAGCGAATTCCATCAAACATTTATGTTGAAGCTCTAAAATTATAAAAACATCAAAGTAAAAAATTCAAATATCAAAGAAAAGATTCTTTTTACAAACATATGGACTTATATTTGAGGGAAAAATTTATTATACAGCATATGCCTGAACTAAAAAACTCATTTAAAAAAATAATATGACAAGATAAATAATCCAAATATCTTTTTTATAAGATGATTTAAAATGAATATGTAAATAGTTCCCGTAAGTTTTTTTATAGAAAAACATCTTCTTAATAGTTTCAATTTATATCTGAACATATTACAGAACATTGATTTGAGAGAAATTTAGATAATTTGGGCCTGTAATTGAATCATTCATAAAGCTCAATATATTATAGTATCTTAGTACTTGGTGAACGTAACGATGCAAGATCCTAGAAGTGCACACAAAACTCTACAATATTGATTGATTTTATGTTTGTTACAGTGAACTCTATATCAGCGAAGTCAATCAAATAATTAAGATTGACATTCGATTATCTCTTGACATTTATAATAATAAATTTCACATTCATTTAGACAACCCTTATTTTCAATAGATTCAAGTCTTTTTTAAGACTAAGCTACTAAAGAAAATGTGAATGAATATTAATTTGAGTTGATCGCTTGGTGCACAAGATTTTAGCCTTTCATTCATGTTGAATGTACTTATTCGCACCTTTTTAGAGTTCAAATTTCTACCCAATCTCTGAATAATGTAATAAACTGTCAAAGCAGATACACAACTTTAGAGAGACTCTAAAATATCTTTCTTCAGTTGCAACTATTTATTACTAGGATAAGACCTATGTGGCTATTCTTGATATGCTTTCCTTCTTTATAGTTAAGAGGAACGTATTATATACTGAATGAATCTATCCTAGAACTTCCATTTTAAATACATTTATTTGAGTTGTCTTAAGAGAAAGACTATTATAGAAGGTTACTCTCAGCCTAGTTCCTTCAAATAATCAATATTTAAATGCAATTTATAAAGTTAAGTACTCAAAAATTCCAAAGATTTTTATTTGATAAGATTATGAGCAATTTCATAAACAAAAATTAAAGATTAATCGAAAACTGAAGAGAGGTTCGGTCTCTCAAGATAAGATTCTTAAAGTTTATTATGGGATGATTAATAGTGTTGCACTTAAAGCATTGTCGTGGTAGATCTTAATCAGCGAATTCGATCAAACATTTATGTTGAAGCTCTAAAATTATAAAAACATCAAAGTGAAAAATTCAAATATCAAAGAAAAGATTCTTTTTACAAACATATGGACTTATATTTGAGGGAGAAATTTATTATACAGCATATGCCTGAACTAAAAAACTCATTTAAAAAAATAATATGACAAGATAAATAATCCAAATATCTTTTTTATAAGATGATTTAAAATGAATATGTAAATAGTTCCCGTAAGTTTTTTTATAGAAAAAAAAACTTCTTAATAGTTAAAATTTATATCTGAACATATTACAGAACATTGGTTTGAGAGAAATTGTGATAATTTGGGCTTGTTATTAAATCATTCATAAAGCTCAATATTATAAAGCTTCCTAAAAGATAATTAAGAGATTAGGGGTTTTGGGAAATTCTCCTTTTGCCTTTAGTCTGAGTCATAAAAGATCTATCACTAATTGCAGGTGCAGAGATGTAAAATTATAATCCCAAGCATTAATTCACAACAATCTAACTTATAATGCAGTCTTGTTAATCTTGAGAGGTATTTATTAATCAATCAATCTATTTATTACCATTATTACTATTATTACAAATAATAATATAATTATTATTATTAATTATTATTATTATTATTATAATTATTACAAAAAAATATCAACATAAAATATAAATATTGACTTGTAGTTTTAATATGGGTAAATTGATAGAAAATATATATTAATAAAAAAATAAATAATTGTTTTTAATTTTTAAAAATTAATTAAGTTTTTAAATCAAACTATGCCTTTTAATTTCTAGTTTTAATTGAATTCAAGCGTGAAAAGCTACAATTCTGTAGAATTGTACTCAAATGGAGTATCGTTATTGTTCGGTCTCATAAAATGGAAGTTCATAAATTGAATGAGATATTAGTGATTATTAAAGTTAATATGATATCTTGGTACCGCCATTTAATTATTTGAAGAATCTTACTGAAGGAGGTCTAAAATTGTTTGAACAGTTGGCGCTTGATCTAAAAAGAACCATAGATCTTAATGCTCTCCTTCTCAAGATCTGATAAGACCAATAGCAAAATTTCGATCACCAAGCTCATTCTTTAATTCATTTACAGCAACATGAAAGTGTTCCAAATCTTTTTCTTTTATTTTTCTTTCTAAATGGCAAAAGTTAACTTGCCCATCAACAAGTACAGGTATATTCTTTTTAAGAACGTATGAAGGCTCTATCGTGTCGTAGTCTAGACCAGTTATTTAGCATGCTTAAGCATTTTGGATTCGGCATCCCATTTCTTTTTAATTTTCTCAAAATTTAGAACCAACAGAGTCTAATTAAAATCAATATTCGGTCTGAACTGCCTAATCGAGATGTTCCAATATAGCATTCAACAACATTCAAAAAGGTCTAAGTAGGAGTCAGTAATGTAGTAGAATTAATAAAAGTAGTAGAATCCAAGTCTTCATCTTCATCATTGAGATTAAGGTTGTCATAAGTCTTTCCACCATATCGAGTTAAATAAAATAAAATAAAAAAATAAAGTTAATTTAAAGTTTTTAATTTAAAAGATAATTAAAATTTAAAGTGGTGCCTATTTATATCAATATCAATATAAATATTAATGGGTTAGCTTTCAAAATTATTTAATAATAAAAGCTGAACATAATATTAAAAATAAATATTGACTCATGATTCCAAAAATTTTAAATTATTTTCAATAAATTATATATTAAATAAATTATAAATTAAATAAATGTCTACAAAGTCGAAACTTAAAATCAATGAATAAGCACTCAAAGAGTAGGGTTTTATACGGAGAATATTATGCACAAATGGACTTCGGCCGAAAATAGCATTGAGACAGTCTAAATGCAAATTTAAATAAGAGCAAGATTTGTTGTAACAAACATTTCTTTCATTGAAGGCGGCGGAACGGGATGACTTCTTTAAATCAGCTAATCTATTGAGCATGTGAGTCTATTTAAAGCAAAGATTGGAAACAATAGATGTATAGCACTTTGATAGATACTTGAGAGAAAAGGGGTTTTGGGAAATTCTGCTTATGGGTTTAGTTTGAGTCATAAAAGATCTATCACTAATTACAAGTGCATATTATCTAAATAAAGCATTAAGTCACAACAATCTAGCATATAATAAGGATTATTAATCTTGAGAGGTATTTATCAATCAATCAATCAATCAATCAATCAATCAATCAATCTATTTATTACCCTTATTACTATTAATACAAGTAATAATATATTTATTAATATACTTATTATTATTATTATTATTATTATTATTATTATTATTATTATTATTATTATTATTATTATTATTATTATTATTATTATTATTATTATTATTATTAAAAAAAAATATCAACATTAAATTTAAATATTGACTTGTAGTTTAAAAATGGGTGAATTGATAAATAAATAAATAAAATAAATAATAATTGTTATAATTTTTAAAAATAAATTAAGTTTTTATTTCAAACTATGCCTTTTAATTTCTAATTTAAATTGAATTCAAGCGTGAAAAGCTACAATTCTGTAGTATCGTACTCAAATGGAGTATTGTAAATCACAAAATATAAAACCCAGAAAGATAGTCTCAAATATAAAATAAGTCTAATTAGCGATATGTGAATTAATAGCATGATGTAACTTTAAGTTAATTTAAATTAATTATAAAATTTCAAAAGAAAATATCCAAATTAACCAAATGATTTATAATTATTCAATTGTAAATCACAAAATATAAAACCCATAAAGATAGTCTCAAATATAAACTAATTCTAATTAGCGACAAGTGAATTAATAGCAAGATGTAACTTTAAGTTAATTTAAATTAATTTTAAAAATTGCAATAGAAAGGATTTAAACTATGTATCCAAAAAGAAGCTATGATTTTTAGTAAGAATCAGGGCATCACAAACCGAAGAGAGAATATAGCAATATTTAGACTAGAATAAGATAATAAGTAAAATAAAAGATATGGCCGATTAGATAATCATTAAGCCTTACCATAAAGCGAAGCATACAATTCACTAAATTAAAATCTGGATAGGAGAAATAAAGTTTAGGGAGTTGCTCATGATGCATAAGTATTGTTTGAGTGAATAGTAAAAATATAATACCTCTAATAAAAACTAATATACAATACATTTAAAGAATAAACCCCTACATAAACCCTAATAAAGTATGAACTAATAGTCTACTTTTATCAATCAAAAACTCAATCAAACTACTGAAACGATTTTGGGGTTTTGAATGTGTGCTAAGCACATATAAAATGAGGTTTTTAAGCAGCGTTTTCTCTTGCATAAAAGTTGTTCGTACTTTGAAAGGGGTGGGTTCAGAAAAATCGCAAGGATTTAATTCTTCCCTTCGCGTCGAAATCCTCCCTAATAGATGTACGGTGCCCATAGTGGTTACACACCCACCTCCCACCTTCCGTAATCTACTAAAGCCCACCATTCTAGCTACTCCCCTGTACATTTCCTTTACCGATACATAAGGCCTTATTTCATTATTATCCCTACTGATTAAAACCTATTAATTCGACCCTTCTTTAATAATAAATATTTAATGGCTTTAAAATTAATAATTACTTATGTTGAAATAGAATAAGGATAAGAATTTTATAATAAATTATTTATGGCTTTTTATATTTTTTTATATTTAATAATGACTGCCCATTCCATAATATATTATATATTTATTTTTAATTTAATAATTACTCCCATATCTTAATATATTTATTTTAAATTTAATAATGACGGCCATACCATAATATATTTATTTAAAATTTAATAATGAATGCCCATACCATGAGTTTTGATACTCACGGCATTTATTTTTTATTAAAATTGTCACAATAACTTGCAACAATTATGGGAAAGAGAAATACAGGAGATTCTTAAGAATAGAAGCAAAAGACCAAGTATCGTATCTGCATTGTTTAATCATGAAATAGTGAGGTATCACGTTGCAGAGATTCAAGAATCTCTGCAATCATAAAAAGGATCTAAAAGACAATCTAGCAATATACAAATATCTCAAATTTGTATGAATGGTTTGCAATCTGCAACGAATCTAAATCAGATCGCATTACAGCGTTGAATTTAGTGACTAGTAACATTAGACTCGACTGAGTTAATATTTTGTGCCTAAGATCCGTAGCTTCAAGAGAACCATCATAGAATCAGTAAAGTTAAAAAACTGGTCATAATTAGCGACATGTGAATTAATAGCATGAAGTAACTTTAAGTTAATTTAAATTAATTATAAAATTTCAAAAGAAAATATCCAAATAAACCAAATGATTTATAATTATTCAATTATAAATCACAAAATATAAACCCAGAAAGATAGTCTCAAATATAAACTAATTCTAATTAGCGACAAGTGAATTAATAGCATGATATAACTTTAAGTTATTTAAATTAATTATAAAATTTCAAAAGAAAATATCCAAATAAACCAAATGATTTATAATTATTCAATTATAAATCACAAAATATAAAACCCAGAAATATAGTCTCAAATATAAACTAATTCTAATTAGCGACAAGTGAATTAATAGCAAGATGTAACTTTAAGTTAATTTAAATTAATTTTAAAAATTGCAATAGAAAGGATTTAAACTATGTATCCAAAAAGAAGCTATGATTTTTAGAAAGAATCAGGGCATCACAAACCGAAGAGAGAATATAGCAATATTTAGACTAGAATAAGATAAAAAGTAAAATAAAAGATATGGCCGATTAGATAATCATTAAGCCTTACCATAAAGCGAAGCATACAATTCACTAAATTAAAATCTGGATAGGAGAAATAAAGTTTAGGGAGTTGCCTCATGATGCATAAGTATTGTTTGAGTGAATAGTAAAAATATAATACCTCTAATACAAACTAATATACAATACATTTTAAGATTAAACCCCTACATAAACCCTAATAAAGTATGAACTAATAGTCTACTTTTTTCAATCAAAAACTCAATCAAACTACTGAAACGATTTTGGGGTTTTGAATGTGTGCTAAGCACATATAAAATTAGGTTTTTGAGCAGCGTTTTCTCTTGCATAAAAGTTGTTCGTACTTTGAAAGGGGTGGGTTCAGAAAAATCGCAAGGATTTAATTCTTCCCTTCGCGTCGAAATCCTCCCTAATAGAGTACGGTGCCCATAGTGGTTACACACCCACCTCCCGCCTTCCGTAATCTACTAGAGCCCACCATTCTAGCTACTCCCCTGTAAATTTCCTTTACCGATACATAAAGCCTTATTTCATTCTTATCCCTACTTATTAAAACCTTTTAATTCGACCCTTCTTTAATAATAATTATTTAATGGCTTTAAAATTAATAATAACTTATGTTGAAATAGAATTAGGATAAGATTTTTATAATAAATTATTTATGGCTTTTTATATTTTTTATATAATAATGACTGCCCATTCCATAATATATTTATTTTTAATTTAATAATGACGGCCATACCATAATATATTTATTTTTTATTTAATAATGACGGCCATACCATAATATATTTATTTTTAATTTAATAATGACTGCCATACCTTAATATATTTATTTTAAATTTAATAATGACTGCCCATACCATGAGTTTTGATACTCACGGCATTTATTTTTTATTAAAATTGTCACAATAACTTGCAACAATTATGGGAAAGAGAAATACAGGGGATTCTTAAGAATAGATGCAAAAGACCAAGTATCGTATCTGCATTGTTTAATCATGAAATAATGAGGTATCACGTTGCAGAGATTCAAGAATCTCTGCCAATCATAAAAAGGATCTAAAAGACAATCTTGCAATATACAAATATCTCAAATTTGTATGAATGGTTAATCTGCAACGAATCTAAATCAGATCGCCTTACAGCGTTGAATTTAGTGACTAGTAACATTAGACACGACTGAGTTAATTTTTTGTGCCTAAGATACGTAGCTTCAAGAGAACCATCAAAGAATCAGTAAAGTTAAAAAACTGGTCATAATTAGCGACAAGTGAATTAATAGCATGATGTAACTTTAAGTTAATTTAAATTAATTATAAAATTTCAAAAGAAAATATCCAAATAAACCAAATGATTTATATATTCAATTGTAAATCACAAAATATAAAACCCAGAAAGATAGTCTCAAATATAAAATAAGTCTAATTAGCGATATGTGAATTAATAGCATGATGTAACTTTAAGTTAATTTAAATTAATTATAAAATTTCAAAAGAAAATATCCAAATTAACCAAATGATTTATAATTATTCAATTGTAAATCACAAAATATAAAACCCATAAAGATAGTCTCAAATATAAACTAATTCTAATTAGCGACAAGTGAATTAATAGCATGATGTAACTTTAAGTTAATTTAAATTAATTATAAAATTTCAAAAGAAAATATTCAAATAAACCAAATGATTTATAATAATTCAATTGTAAATCACAAAATTTAAAACCCAGAAAGATAGTCTCAAATATAAACTAATTCTAATTAGCGATATGTGAATTAATAGCATGATGTAAGTTTAAGTTAATTTAAATTAATTATAAAATTTC
>ARYC01022086.1:0-13758 GCA_000711775.1 Oxytricha trifallax
TTATTTAGAATAGGTCACCACATTGAAATTATTCTGAAAACATATATTTAAATGATCTCTGATGTTACATCTAAAAAGAACAAAATGATTACCTTAAATTTAAGAGACGATTAGTTAAATAATATTTTATATTTCAATATATACTTTATGAAAGTCACAAATCGGAGGTAGAATAAACTCATGTGAATTCAAATGTATTCTACTCTTGCTTGTTACAGTTTTCTTTACTAAAAGCTCGCAAGATTATTCACTTTGTATTTGACGATGATACAGAACACTTGAAAATGGTTTAAATTAAATTTTAGACAATTCAAAAAATTTCATTTTAAAGTACCACACAAAGAAATAGTTCATTTTTAAAGCCCTCATGGAGGCAATGCTCTCAAACCATTTAAAATTATTTAGAATAGGTCACCACATTGAAATTTTCTGAAAACATATATTTAAATGATCTCTGATGTTACATCTAAAAGTAACGAAATGATTACCTTAAATTTAAAAGACGATTAGATTCATAATATTTTATATTTCAATATATACTTTATGAAAGTCATAAATCGGGGAGGTAGAATAAACTCATGTGAATTCAAATGTATTCTACTCTTGCTTGTTACAGTTTTCCTTACTAAAAGCTCGCAAGATAATTCACTTTGTATTTGACGATGACACAGAACACTTGAAAATGGTTTAAATTAAATTTTAGACAATTCAAAACATTTCATTTTAAAGTACCACACAAAGAAATTGTTCATTTCCAAAGCCCTCATGGAGGCAATGCTCTCAAACTTTTTAAAATTATTTAGAATTGTTCAGCACATTGAAATTTGTCTGAAAATACATTTTTAAATAGTCACTGATGTAACATCTAAAAGTAACAAAATGATTACCTTAAATTTAAGAGTCGATTAGATTCATAATTTTTTATATTTCAATATATACTTTATGAAAGTCACAAATTGGGGAGGTAGAATAAACTCATGTGAATTCAAAAGTATTCTACTCTTGCTTGTTACAGTTTTCTTTACTAAAAGCTCGCAAGATTATTCACTTTGTATTTGACGATGACACAGAACACTTGAAAATGGTTTAAATTAAATTTTAGACAATTCAAAACATTTCATTTTAAAGTACCACACAAAGAAATTGTTCATTTCCAAAGCCCTAATAAAAGCAATGCTCTCAAACTATTTAAAATTATTTAGAATTGTTCAACACATTGAAATTCGTCTGAAAACACATATTTAAATAGTCACTGATGTAACATCAAAAAGAAACAAAATGATTACCTTAAATTTAAGAGACGATTAGATTCATAATTTTTTATATTTCAATATATACTTTATGAAAGTCACAAATCGGAGGTAGAATAAACTCATGTGAATTCAAAAGTATTCTACTATTGCTTGTTACAGTTTTCTTTACTAAAAGCTCGCAAGATTATTCACTTTGTATTTGACGATGACACAGACACTTGAAAATGGTTTAAATTAAATTTTAGACAATTCAAAACATTTCATTTTAAAGTACCACACAAAGAAATTGTTCATTTCAAAGCCCTAATAAAAGCAATGCTCTCAAACTATTTAAAATTATTTAGAATTGTTCAACACATTGAAATTCGTCTGAAAACACATATTTAAATAGTCACTGATGTAACATCAAAAAGAAACAAAATGATTACCTTAAATTTAAGAGTCGATTAGATTCATAATATTTTATATTTCAATATATACTTTATGAAAGTCACAAATGGGAGGTAGAATAAACTCATGTGAATTCAAAAGTATTCTACTATTGCTTGTTACAGTTTTCTTTACTAAAAGCTCGCAAGATTATTCACTTTGTATTTGACGATGACACAGACACTTGAAAATGGTTTAAATTAAATTTAAGACAATTCAAAACATTTCATTTTAAAGTACCAAAAAGAAATTGTTCATTTCCATAGCCCTCATAAAGGCAATGCTTTTTAACAATTTAAAATTATTTAGAATAGGTCACCACATTGAAATTATCTGAAAACACAATTTAAATAATCACTGATGTTACATCTAAAAGTAACGAAATGATTACCTTAAATTTAAGAGACGATTAGATTCATAATATTTTATATTTCAATATATACTTTATGAAAGTCACAAATCGGGGAGGTAGAATAAACTCATGTGAATTCAAATGTATTCTACTCTTGCTTGTTACAGTTTTCTTTACTAAAAGCTCGCAAGATTATTCACTTTGTATTTGACGATGACACAGAACACTTGAAAATGGTTTAAATTAAATTTTAGACAATTCAAAACATTTCATTTTAAAGTACCACACAAAGAAATTGTTCATTTCCAAAGCCCTCATGGAGGCAATGCTCTCAAACTATTTAAAATTATTTAGAATTGTTCAGCACATTGAAATTTGTCTGAAAATACATTTTTAAATAATCACTGATGTAACATCTAAAAGTAACAAAATGATTACCTTAAATTTAAGAGTCGATTAGATTCATAATATTTTATATTTCAATATATACTTTATGAAAGTCACAAATCGGCGGTAGAATAAACTCATGTGAATTCAAATGTATTCTACTCTTGCTTGTTACAGTTTTCTTTACTAAAAGCTCGCAAGATTATTCACTTTGTATTTGACGATGACACAGAATACTTGAAAATGGTTTAAATTAAATTTTAGACAATTCAAATCATTTCATTTTAAAGTTCCACACAAAGAAATAGTTCATTTCCAAAGCCCTCATGGAGGCAATGCTCTCAAACAATTTAAAATTATTTAGAATTGTTCAGCACATTGAAATTCGTCTGAAAATACATTTTTAAATAGTCACTGATGTAACATCAAAAAGTAACAAAATGATTACCTTAAATTTAAGAGTCGATTAGATTCATAATTTTTTATATTTCAATATATACTTTATGAAAGTCACAAATCGGGGAGGTAGAATAAACTCATGTGAATTCAAATGTATTCTACTATTGCTTGTTACAGTTTTCTTTACTAAAAGCTCGCAAGATTATTCACTTTGTATTTGACGATGACACAGAACACTTGTAATGGTTTAAATTAATTTTAAGACAATTCAAAAAATTTCATTTTAAAGTACCACACATAGAAATTGTTCATTTCCATAACCCTCATAAAGGCAATGCTTTTTAACAATTTAAAATTATTTAGAATAGGTCACCACATTGAAATTTTCTGAAAACATATATTTAAATGATCTCTGATGTTACATCTAAAAGTAACGAAATGATTACCTTAAATTTAAAAGACGATTAGATTCATAATATTTTATATTTCAATATATACTTTATGAAAGTCATAAATCGGGGAGGTAGAATAAACTCATGTGAATTCAAATGTATTCTACTCTTGCTTGTTACAGTTTTCCTTACTAAAAGCTCGCAAGATAATTCACTTTGTATTTGACGATGACACAGAACACTTGAAAATGGTTTAAATTAAATTTTAGACAATTCAAAACATTTCATTTTAAAGTACCACACAAAGAAATTGTTCATTTCCAAAGCCCTCATGGAGGCAATGCTCTCAAACTTTTTAAAATTATTTAGAATTGTTCAGCACATTGAAATTTGTCTGAAAATACATTTTTAAATAGTCACTGATGTAACATCTAAAAGTAACAAAATGATTACCTTAAATTTAAGAGTCGATTAGATTCATAATTTTTTATATTTCAATATATACTTTATGAAAGTCACAAATCGGGGAGGTAGAATAAACTCATGTGTATTCAATAGTATTCTACTATTGCTTGTTACAGTTTTCTTTACTAAAAGCTCGCAAGATTATTCACTTTGTATTTGACGATGACACAGACACTTGAAAATGGTTTAAATTAAATTTTAGACAATTCAAAACATTTCATTTTAAAGTACCACACAAAGAAATTGTTCATTTCCAAAGCCCTCATGGAGGCAATGCTCTCAAACTATTTCAAATTATTTAGAATTGTTCAGCACATTGAAATTCGTATGAAAATACATTTTTAAAATATCACTGATGTAACATCAAAAAGTAACAAAATGATTACCTTAAATTTAAGAGACGATTAGATTCATAATATTTTATATTTCAATATAAACTTTATGAAAGTCACAAATTGGCGGTAGAATAAACTCATGTGAATTCAAATGTATTCTACTATTGCTTGTTACAGTTTTCTTTACTAAAAGCTCGCAAGATTATTCACTTTGTATTTGACGATGACACAGAACACTTGAAAATGGTTTAAATTAAATTTTAGACAATTCAAAACATTTCATTTTAAAGTACCACACAAAGAAATTGTTCATTTTCAAAGCCCTCATGGAGGCAATGCTCTCAAACCATTTAAAATTGTTTAGAATTGTTTACCACATTGATATTTCTCTGAAAACACATTTTTAAATGATCTCTGATGTTACATCTAAAAGTAACAAAATGATTACCTTAAATTTAAGAGACGATTAGATTCATAATATTTTATATTTCAATATATACTTTATGAAAGTCACAAATCGGAGGTAGAATAAACTCATGTGAATTCAAAAGTATTCTACTCTTGCTTGTTACAGTTTTCTTTACTAAAAGCTCGCAAGATTATTCACTTTGTATTTGACGATGACACAGGACACTTGAAAATGGTTTAAATTAAATTTTAGACAATTCAAAACATTTCATTTTAAAGTACCACACAAAGAAATTGTTCATTTCCATAGCCCTCATAAAGGCAATGCTTTTTAACAATTTAAAATTATTTAGAATAGGTCACCACATTGAAATTATTCTGAAAACATATATTTAAATGATCTCTGATGTTACATCTAAAAGTAACGAAATGATTACCTTAAATTTAAGAGACGATTAGATTCATAATATTTTATATTTCAATATATACTTTATGAAAGTCACAAATCGGGGAGGTAGAATAAACTCATGTGAATTCAAATGTATTCTACTCTTGCTTGTTACAGTTTTCTTTACTAAAAGCTCGCAAGATTATTCACTTTGTATTTGACGATGACACAGAACACTTGAAAATGGTTTAAATTAAATTTTAGACAATTCAAAACATTTCATTTTAAAGTACCACACAAAGAAATTGTTCATTTCCAAAGCCCTAATAAAAGCAATGCTCTCAAACTATTTAAAATTATTTAGAATTGTTCAACACATTGAAATTCGTCTGAAAACATATATTTAAATAGTCACTGATGTAACATCAAGAAGAAACAAAATGATTACCTTAAATTTAAGAGTCGATTAGATTCATAATTTTTTATATTTCAATATATACTTTATGAAAGTCACAAATCGGGGAGGTAGAATAAACTCATGTGTATTCAATAGTATTCTACTATTGCTTGTTACAGTTTTCTTTACTAAAAGCTCGCAAGATTATTCACTTTGTATTTGACGATGACACAGACACTTGAAAATGGTTTAAATTAAATTTTAGACAATTCAAAACATTTCATTTTAAAGTACCACACAAAGAAATTGTTCATTTTTAAAGCCCTCATGGAGGCAATGCTCTCAAACCATTTAAAATTGTTTAGAATTGTTTACCATATTGAAATTTCTCTGAAAACACATTTTTAAATGATCTCTGATGTTACATCTAAAAGTAACGAAATGATTACCTTAAATTTAAGAGACGATTAGATTCATAATATTTTATATTTCAATATATACTTTATGAAAGTCACAAATCGGGGAGGTAGAATAAACTCATGTGAATTCAAAAGTATTCTACTATTGCTTGTTACAGTTTTCTTTACTAAAAGCTCGCAAGATTATTCACTTTGTATTTGACGATGACACAGAACACTTGAAAATGGTTTAAATTAAATTTTAGACAATTCAAAACATTTCATTTTAAAGTACCACACAAAGAAATTGTTCATTTCCAAAGCCCTAATAAAAGCAATGCTCTCAAACTATTTAAAATTATTTAGAATTGTTCAACACATTGAAATTCGTCTGAAAACATATATTTAAATAGTCACTGATGTAACATCAAGAAGAAACAAAATGATTACCTTAAATTTAAGAGACGATTAGATTCATAATTTTTTATATTTCAATATATACTTTATGAAAGTCACAAATCGGGGAGGTAGAATAAACTCATGTGAATTCAATAGTATTCTACTATTGCTTGTTACAGTTTTCTTTACTAAAAGCTCGCAAGATTATTCACTTTGTATTTGACGATGACACAGAACACTTGAAAATGGTTTAAATTAAATTTTAGACAATTCAAAACATTTCATTTTAAAGTACCACACAAAGAAATTGTTCATTTCCAAAGCCCTAATAAAAGCAATGCTCTCAAACTATTTAAAATTATTTAGAATTGTTCAACACATTGAAATTCGTCTGAAAACATATATTTAAATAGTCACTGATGTAACATCAAGAAGAAACAAAATGATTACCTTAAATTTAAGAGACGATTAGATTCATAATTTTTTATATTTCAATATATACTTTATGAAAGTCACAAATCGGGAGGTAGAATAAACTCATGTGAATTCAAATGTATTCTACTCTTGCTTATTACAGTTTTCTTTACTAAAAGCTCGCAAGATTATTCACTTTGTATTTGACGATGACACAGATCACTTGAAAATGGTATAAATTAAATTTTAGACAATTCAAAACATTTCATATTAAAGTCCCACACAAAGAAATTGTTCATTTCCATAGCCCTCATGAAGGCAATGCTTTTTAACAATTTAAAATTATTAAGAATAGGTCACCACATTGAAATTTTCTGAAAACATATATTTAAATGATCTCTGATGTTACATCTAAAAGTAACGAAATGATTACCTTAAATTTAAGAGACGATTAGATTCATAATATTTTATATTTCAATATATACTTTATGAAAGTCACAAATCGGCGGGAGAATAAACTCATGTGAATTCAAATGTATTCTACTCTTGCTTGTTACAGTTTTCTTTACTAAAAGCTCGCAAGATTATTCACTTTGTATTTGACGATGACACAGAACACTTGAAAATGGTTTAAATTAAATTTTAGACAATTCAAATCATTTCATTTTAAAGTACCACACAAAGAAATAGTTCATTTCTAAAGCCCTCATGGAGGCAATGCTCTCAAACCATTTAAAATTGTTTAGAATTGTATACCACATTGATATTTCTCTGAAAACACATTTTTATATGATCTCTGATGTTTCATCTAAAAGTAACAAAATGATTACCTTAAATTTAAGAGTCGATTAGATTCATAATTTTTTATATTTCAATATATACTTTATGAAAGTCACAAATTGGGGAGGTAGAATAAACTCATGTGAATTCAAAAGTATTCTACTCTTGCTTGTTACAGTTTTCTTTACTAAAAGCTCGCAAGATTATTCACTTTGCATTTGACGATGACACAGAACACTTGAAATGGTTTAAATTAATTTTAAGACAATTCAAAAAATTTCATTTTAAAGTACCACACAAAGAAATTGTTCATATCCATAGCCCTCATAAAGGCAATGCTTTTTAAAAATTTAAAATTATTTAGAATAGGTCACCACATTGAAATTTTTCTGAAAACATATATTTAAATGATCTCTGATGTTACATCTAAAAGTAACGAAATGATTACCTTAAATTTAAGAGACGATTAGATTCATAATATTTTATATTTCAATATATACTTTATGAAAGTCACAAATCGGGGAGGTAGAATAAACTCATGTGAATTCAAATGTATTCTACTCTTGCTTGTTACAGTTTTCTTTACTAAAAGCTCGCAAGATTATTCACTTTGTATTTGACGATGACACAGAACACTTGAAAATGGTTTAAATTAAATTTAAGACTATTCGAAAAATTTCATTTTAAAGTACCACACATAGAAATTGTTCATTTCCATAGCCCTCATGAAGGCAATGCTTTTTAACAATTTAAAATTATTAAGAATAGGTCACCACATTGAAATTTTTCTGAAAACATATATTTAAATGATCTCTGATGTTACATCTAAAAGTAACGAAATGATTACCTTAAATTTAAGAGACGATTAGATTCATAATATTTTATATTTCAATATATACTTTATGAAAGTCACAAATCGGGGAGGTAGAATAAACTCATGTGAATTCAAATGTATTCTACTCTTGCTTGTTACAGTTTTCCTTACTAAAAGCTCGCAAGATTATTCACTTTGTATTTGACGATGACACAGAACACTTGAAAATGGTTTAAATTAAATTTTAGACAATTCAAAACATTTCATTTTAAAGTACCACACAAAGAAATTGTTCATTTCCAAAGCCCTCATGGAGGCAATGCTCTCAAACTATTTAAAATTATTTAGAATTGTTCAGCACATTGAAATTCGTCTGAAAATACATTTTAAAATAGTCACTGATGTAACATCTAAAAGTAACAAAATGATTACCTTAAATTTAAGAGTCGATTAGATTCATAATATTTTATATTTCAATATATACTTTATGAAAGTCACAAATTGGCGGTAGAATAAACTCATGTGAATTCAAATGTATTCTTCTCTTGCTTGTTACAGTTTTCTTTACTAAAAGCTCGCAAGATTATTCACTTTGTGTTTGACGATGACACAGAATACTTGAAAATGGTTTAAATTAAATTTTAGACAATTCAAATCATTTCATTTTAAAGTACCACACAAAGAAATTGTTCATTTCCAAAGCCCTCATGGAGGCAATGCTCTCAAACCATTTAAAATTGTTAAGAATTGTTTACCACATTGATATTTCTCTGAAAACATATTTTTAAATGATCTCTGATGTTACATTTAAAAGAAACAAAATGATTACCTAAAATTTAAGAGACGATTAGTTAAATAATATTTTATATTTCAATATATACTTTATGAAAGTCACAAATCGGCGGGAGAATAAACTCATGTGAATTCAAAAGTATTCTACTCTTGCTTGTTACAGTTTTCTTTATTAAAAGCTCGCAAGATTATTCACTTTGCATTTGACGATGACATAGAACACTTGAAAATGGTTTAAATTAAATTTAAGACAATTAAAAAAATTTCATTTTAAAGTACCACACAAAGAAATTGTTCATATCCATAGCCCTCATAAAGGCAATGCTTTGTAACAATTTAAAATTATTTAGAATAGGTCACCACATTGAAATTTTTCTGAAAACATATATTTAAATGATCTCTGATGTTACATCTAAAAGTAACAAAATGATTACCTTAAATTTAAGAGACGATTAGATTCATAATATTTTATATTTCAATATATACTTTAAATACAAATAATTAAATTAATTAAAAAGAGAAAGCGCGGGGTCAAGATGGAGGAACAAAAATAGAATGGGGACGTAAGGAGAAAACTACCTGTGTACCTGCCAAAGGAAGAGACAAAAGAGACATCCAAGTCAAATAGTCAAAGCACGATGAGAGACTACTTTGAATATTCAAAAAAAATGTCAGAAGTTTAGCAAGAAGACAACCTATAGAATTTAGTCAAACATTAAAACATTAAAACTTTGAACAAATTCAGCATCCGGTAGGATAATGGCCGACAGCTTCATTTTTACCAACCTCAAAGAGAAGCTGATGGATGGGTTAGAAGAACAGAGAGATTCGCGGAAAGTCAAAGAACCAAGAGAAGAGAGGAGACTATAAATAACAAGTGATAATTGACAGTGAAATCTTTTGAGCTAAATATTTGCCTATAAAATGTCAGAGGACTCAATTCTAAATTAAAATAAGATGAACTCCTGAGGGAAATAGAAGGAAAACGCCCGGACTTTATCGGGCTTGTGGAAACGAGATTACAGAGAATAATAGGATTAAACAGCAAAAACATAGCACAGACTCAACTAGCTAGAAATGGAGGAGTTCTGGTGCTTAACAATGGCGTCTTCCGAATGTAGACAATTAAAACACTGAGGTAGTATATAACATGGACGATATTGAATGTAGGAGGGTTCCCGCTACACATATTTACTGTGTACATCCCACCGTATTGGAACGAAGAGGTGAAAGAAACTTAAAACAGACTCATATACATGATTAAATCATTAAAGTAGAAATGCAACAAGCAAAGAATAATAGTGATGGGCGACTTTAACTTCCACCTAAGAGAACTGAGTAAAAGACTAAACAAAGAAGGACTAAAGGAATCTAT
Source organism: Oxytricha trifallax (assembly GCA_000711775.1). Classification (NCBI taxonomy): domain Eukaryota; phylum Ciliophora; class Spirotrichea; order Sporadotrichida; family Oxytrichidae; genus Oxytricha; species Oxytricha trifallax. Next base: position 10,178 of record ARYC01022086.1, read on the forward strand.
TCCACAAGGAGTAGAAACTCATATAAGAGGAAACCAATTAGACTAAATATTTTCAAACGTTGAGACAAGCAGTTGGGAAACAAGCCAACTAAGATTAACAGACCACAAACTATTGCAAGTGAAACTAAAGTTAAAATTTCAAGAAAATGATTTGAAATTATCAGATAGGGAAAACAACCTGAGAATAGCCGATATAAGGAAGTAATGTTGGAAGTCCTTCATAGAGGAAGGGAGAGAATTAACACTGAAGGAGCTTGACTAACCAATTCAAAAATGTTTCGAGGAAAAATTAGAAAAACATTTTAAAGGTAAAAACTGGTACCAGTAGCCACCGTAATGGGCTATCAAAGACAAAACGAATAGCATTCAAAACTCATTTTAAGACACAAAGCTACAATGGAAAGAAGCGATTAGGGACATGGAGTAATGCCTTGATAGAAATGACCTGAAAGGATTCTTTTATCAAGTAAAAAGATTGACTAAGAGTCAAAAACAATCTTAACCAATAAGGGGAATCACGATAAATGAGGAGAGAGTAGAAATGGGAGAATCTTCAAAAAGACACATTTTAGAATATTATAACCTGCTGTTCAAAGATAGCAGAAATGGAATCTCACAATTGGGGCAGAAAGCAGATATAAAAATGACCAATGAACAAGAGTAAGAGAGATTTTGCAATGAGCATGACGTTGAAAAAAGTATTAAAGAATGCAACTTTAACAAAGCTATAGGTCCAGATGGATTCGACGGGAAAATCTTACTAAAAACAGAAAAGATTCTACAAACAGTTTGCAAGAAAATCGCGGAATGGTTAAACACAGCAACTATTCCACAATACATCAAAGAAGGCAGACTAATCCTACTAAGTAAAAGCTAAGGTGATTTGTACCCGGAGGTACCAAACACTAGACGAATAGTAATTAACTCACACTTGAGTAAAATCGTTGAAAAAGTCATCATAAATAAGATCTAAGAAAACAAGAGTGAATTACTGAAAACTGGAAATTATCAAAATGGCTTGAAAGAAAACAAAAGCACCCACATTAACTTAATGAGACTTCTGGAACATGTAAAAACTTTCGAGAAGGAAGAGTAACAAAAGAGAAGCTTACCTACTAGTAGACTTGCAAAAAGCATATGACTCAGTCTGGAAAGACAAGATGATAGAGATCCTGAGAAGAAGAGCAGTTAACGAGAGTGACGCGATGTCGGTAAAGTTAATAGAAGCTTTATACCAGAACAACAAAATACAATTTGAGGGTGATGAGATCTAAACACAATAAGGAGTAGCCTAAGGTAGTAGACTATCACCCATGTTATTTAATATCTACCTTTAGGACGCTCTCTATTCCCAACAAGAATTAATGTCATTGATTAAATAAGGCAAATTGATTGCCTTTGCTGATGACATTCTAATTAATATCAATGATCCGGAGCAATTCAAGAGAGTGCTAGAGTGCTTCAGGGGATTGGAAATATCCCACAATTTAAAACTAAACAGGAAGAAGACAGTATTTCTATGCGATGCGAAGAAGTTTGAAAAAATTATTCAAATTGAAGGAATTTGCAAAGTCCAGGAAGCGAAATATCTAGGAATGAACATCTGTCTAAACACGCAACAATTGTTGAAAAACACTTGGAACGAGATTAAACAAAAAACTGAGTTCTATCAAAAGCTGACTAAATCTAGCAACCCAACTGTAGGAGATACTATAATGGTAGCGCAAATAAGATCCTTACTTATATATAAATATACCCCACTAGTAGCAGCCCAATATGTGAAGATCAGCGAAATAGAAAAGATGGAACTTCAGCTCAAAAGGATTGCATTTAAGACATCCAGGGATATTCCAAACAAAATATTAAGGAATGTCACCCAGCTAAAAGACACAAACACGAATGAAATAATCCTAGAGCTAGTTTAGAAGAACATGAAAAAGATAAAAGCGGATCTTTCGGAATTCGCCAAAATAAAAAAAGCCCCAGAAATAATCAAAGAAAAAGGGGAAGTCATGAAAGGGAGAAAAAAACTATTTTTGACAAAAAATGTAATGCACACGATGATGGCCATCAGTTAGGGCAGAACTATTGCAGCGTACGGCATGTGCCACTACTGTAATGTACACAAAGTATTAGTAGAAAATAATCACACAAGAAGCTGCAACCTGATAAATGTAGCTGGTGATCCCACAAGGTTTTCAAAGCAAATTAGGGAAAACAGAATTATTGACATGTAGAGCAGCACCTAAATAGAAATTATCACGAACATGGTCTGGTTGGACAACAGAATAAGATAAATAGAAGCACACGAATACTACTAACCAATAAAAAAACAATTTAGAGTGATGTATGTCAAGAAAAAAGAAGTAGAATTTGATGAAAATAAAATGAAATGATTTCATGGAAATTAATATCCAAAATACAGTAGAACCTTGAGTAATTAAGAAAGTAAAATCTGAGAATTATAATACAAATAATTAAATTAATTAAAAAGAGAAAAGAAAAAACCAAAATAACAAGAACAAGATGGAGGAATCAAAATTCAGTGGGAGATACTAGAGAGACTGGAATGGTAATTCACACAAGAGAGAAAGTACAAGCCGTTGGACCAAGAGAGAGGAGAAGAATCAATTCTGGAAGAAGGTGCAGGAGGTGAGATATAGCCACGGAGATTGGCAAATCGGGTATAGCAATTGTGGAAGAAGAGGCAGAGAAAAACATAGAGAAGAGAAGCTCATTAATATGGAAACAGGCAGACAAGGAGTTGGGGGTAGAGGCAAACAATCCTACCAACCTTGTGGACAGATGGGAAGAGATGGTCATGGTGAATTAATAGCAATCAGAACTGGAGCAAGAGTATGAAAAGTTTGAGAGAGAATTCAATGGAAGCAACAGTAAAAACTTAAACGATTTGGAAAGCTGCATGTTTAGCGATCGACAAGAAGTATTACCAAGAGTAGAAACTCAGATTAGACCTCAAGAGGAAGTCGAGAGAGACATGAACAACCTCGAACACAAGGGTAGTACAAACAGAACATTGGAGATGAGGAGAGAAGAGAGACCAAACAGCAAACCGAGATACCAGAGGCTAAAGATCAGGATTGATAAGCGAAGAACCGCGAGGTGAGGCATCATTCATCAGGATATTATAATTCAGGAACTGCAATCTAAATTACTCAATGTGTTTTATTAGTATTTATTTTAATTTACCTACAGTTATTTACTACTACTACTATATACTTTATGAAAGTCACAAATTGGCGGTAGAATAAACTCATGTGAATTCAAATGTATTCTACTCTTGCTTGTTACAGTTTTCTTTACTAAAGCTCGCAAGATTATTCACTTTGTATTTGACGATGACACAGATCACTTGAAAATGGTATAAATTAAATTTTAGACAATTCAAAACATTTCATATTAAAGTCCCATACATAGAAATTGTTCATTTCCATAGCCCTCATGAAGGCAATGCTTTTTAACAATTTAAAATTATTAAGAATAGGTCACCACATTGAAATTTTTCTGAAAACATATATTTAAATGATCTCTGATGTTACATCAAAAGTAACAAAATGATT
>ARYC01022088.1:0-10780 GCA_000711775.1 Oxytricha trifallax
GTAATTTTAACTATTATAAATAAAAATTTTAGCTATTAGAGTGAAAAAGACTTAATACTCTAGAAGATAAGTTGCATATAGAGTTAAAGAAGGGGTTTCAACCCCTCTTAAAAACAAATGATCGATTTTAATATTTTATTAATTAATATGATAAGCTAAGAATATTTAATTATGGCAAAAAAAATATTTGAACAGATTTTTTTTAATAATTCGTGATTTTATGAAAAACATAACTTATTTTGATTTTTAATTAATTTTATGTAATAATATTATTTTATAATTATAAAAATTTAAAGAAGAGGTAAATTGCTTACTCCTAAAGTTAGATTTAAAAATAAGATAAATTAAGTTTTATTTTTTAAAATAAATTAAACACAATATTAATTACATCATTTTTATAGATTGGTTACTCTAGTCCTTCATATTTTGCTGTGTCTCGCATGTATTATTGGACTCATCGTATGTATGGTAAAAACCTAGAAATTAACAAGCTTTATTGCAATACCTGGTGTTGTAGTCTACTCATCAATACATTAATGTGTAATAGTATCTAATAATATTCTTTAATATTTGTAATACTTTTGCTTGGATGGATATTAGCATTTGACATTTATTACTGTTGTGTGTACAAGCGATATTACGAGAAGTTTCTAATTTTTTAATATATTTTTAAGTCAAAGAAAAAGCTGTCCCCAGAGGATAAAGTGCAAAAATACTCAACTGCAGATTAAAGCATTGACTTCTTGTAACAATAAAAACCATTACCAGGTCATGCTTCGAAGCACTCTATATCAAGCACCTACACCATTGAAGGTGACAATGGGTTTCACACGCAGAAAACATTAAACTAAAAAACTAAAAGCAGCACCGGAACATTTAACACATCAAAATCTATTCTCACTTTCGGTCAAGATCAACATTCTTCAATTAAAAACGACACCTAAACATTTAATTTACTAATGGCAATTTTAAATTTAAATAAATCTAGGTTTATGATGATCAATACCTAAACCCCAAAAATTTAAGCAAGAATAATAATATTTTGTCTTAAAATACTTAAATAATTATATAGAATGTAATATAATGATATATTAAAGATAAAACTAAATAAATCTATATAAATTTTTAAAATAATTATTGAAATTTATCAGCAAACAAGCTTACGAGATATAAATAGTACACGAAATTTATAAAAGCTTATTTAATATTTTAAGTAAGTTATACACAAATTTGGGGTTTTTGTAAATGGAAGTATATTTTGATTATTTTAAATATTTTGGAATATACCTCCTAAATATTAATAGAATTAACCAGATATCTATCAACAAAGCTATAGATATTTATCTATCAATTATTTTTATTAATAATTTAAAAAATTATTTATTTATAAAGCACATTTAAATAGGCAAAACAACCAAGCTACTACTAATAAAATCAAGTAAATTATGACTTTGAAAAACAGGCCTAAGAAGAGTAAAACTCACCAGTTTAAAAAAGGCGCAGAAGAAGAAAATAATGAAATAATTAAAATACCTGCTAGCTTATGGAATCTGTAACTATTATTTTAATTATAATTCCCATTAATTTAATAATTAACATATCTATTCTTATACTGGATACAATCTAAAAGATATGCATTATTTCATTAAATTGTATAATATTATTAAAATTAAAAAATTATTTAAAATTAATTCATAAAATTTGGCGAAAAATTAACTTAACATAATTATAAATATGATTTATGACTTTTTAATACTTTCTTTTGGTTTAAGACTTTTTAGATTAAAAATTGTTTGCAATTAAAATAATAAATTTTAGAATTTCTTTAAAATGGAATATATATCTATACTAAAATAAATTTAAACTAAAAGATCTTTGTTAAGCCCATTCAAAAAATATAATTAAAGATCTTTAAAATCTGGTTGTTTTCTCCATAACGAATCATTAATATTGAAAAATTAAATGTAAATAAATTAATTAAAACCATTTAATTAATGAGCTTTGGATTGTATAAAGTTATTTACGTTAGTGTTGATAACGTGTAAACCACAACTTTAAAGCTCTATGATTTACAATATATAAGATACTAATGTATTGCTTCAGAAATAGCTATTACAAATTATTTAAATTTAAACTTTTTTCGCATTATTCAATAATAAAACATAATATAATATCTTCAAATAAATGTAAATAAAAATTAAAACATGGAAATATTTAGTTTCAAAATTAAATTCATAATATTTATGTTTAACTTAAGATAATATATTTAATCAATCTTTAAATAATATATTTTAATTTTTAAATTTATTACCTATTTTTCGCTAAAATTCCACGCAAATTTATGTAATCAAATTATTAATAAAATTGAATTTTTAATTTAATGATATCTTTTTATTACATATTTGTGTAAATTCTAAATTATAAAAATAATAAGTTTTATTTGTTAAATAAAATGCTATCAAGTTGCAGATTAATAATTTACACATACTTCAATATGAATTACAATTATAGAGTAATATCAAATATTTCAAAGAAAGAGAGAAATCTAGTACAAAATGTTAAGGATTAAGTTATTGGTATAAAATAGCATGGTAACCTAACTTTTCAAATAACTGACCCTCCAAAATCATTAAATAATTTGATATATCTCTAATCTTTCAGCTATAAATACACATTTAATAGAATTACAGAAGAAGATTTAATTGGAATATACTATGAATACTTTATTTTAACCCTACCAAAATATATAGGCGAAAGAATTAAAATAAATATAATGAGACAATATTCATATTATAATTCTTTAAGGCAATCGATTCTTTGCTGGGAAAAATATAACAACGTACAAATTAAAAAAGAGGTCTGTTAGTTAAAGGGCATAATTTATCATTATGAGTTAAATTAATATACTGAAATCTTTAAGAATGTATAGATACTAGAATTATCATCGGTTACACTAAATAGAGACGTCAAAAGTTTAATAAAAATATATGAAACATCTAAATAAAGTGGGGACACACAGAAGCAAAATGAAGTAATTTCCTTATTAACCCAAAACCAAGATGTTAATAGCAATTATAATTTTGAAAAGGTTATTATAAATGATAGTATAATGATAGATCCAAGGGATATATTTATGTTCAAGAATATTAAAATCCTGAAACTAATTAATGTAAGAACTCATTAACTAGTAATAAATGAAATTTAGAAGCTTTAGAACCTTATAAAATTTTAGCATATCCGAGGACTAATAACTAAATGTAAAAGTATTACAGTTGATGAAGAAAAAGAACTCCAATTATCTTTTGATTATTAAGCTGATTTTTTAATTAATCTCAAAAGTGTCCAAAGTTTTGCTTTAACATCTACAGGACCTTAAAGCTAGCAAAGTCTTATTAATGATATAAAGGCTGTAAATAGAAAAATAGAAAAACTCAAATTAATATTTATTAATCAAGTTGACTTGAATTAAATTATTGAACTTTGCAAATGCTCAAAACAGATTGGCAGATATGTCATAATAGTATAAAAACTAAAACTTGATTTTACACAAGCGACTAGCAATATTAGCTAAGAATAAAATATTGATTACTTTGGGTTGAATCTTTCAAACTATATTAAGGATCTAATTGTAGAAAGGGATGTTAATGTTTAAGTTAAATAGAATATACCATCAAAATAAAAGAATCAGTAAATTAAGATAAATATCTTAATTAATGGAAATAGTTAAGAATCATAAATGATAGACATAAGATTTCAAGATTATATGGGTGTAAAAGCTATGCTGTAGATTAACTTATAATGACAAAAAAGTAAATTAAATAATTTAAATTTGATAAATAAGTCTGAGGATTATTTAATTTAGTAATAATTTAAAATTAATTTTTATTGATCAAAGCAAATTTATTATAATTATCTAAATTATACTAATGAAAAATAAAAAAATATTGAATGCAATATATTTATTTTCTTTAATTATAAAAATTAAATTCAGATTGTATTAGTATAATTGCCTTAATATAATTTATGTTATTCTTTTTATCTTCAATATTTAGATTAGTTATACTTTTTTTAAAAAAATTCCTTAATATAAGATATAATAGTTTAATAATTTGTAAAAATATGGAGAAAAAAAACAACTATTAGATTGCTAATAGTTATTTTCAATAAGAGAATTAATTTATGGAAAACATAAGACTAGATATAAACAAACAATTTTATTAAATTAAAATGGTTCTAATTTAATTAAAATGCCAAATATCTACAAGTTTTAATTTAATGAATTGTAAAACACTATTTTTAAAACACATTTTAAACAAAAGTATCAATATTTTCACAAGTAAAATAAAAAAAACTAAAACATTAAAAATACTATAAATAAATTATTTACATAATATATACACTTTAATCAGTAAATTGAAAATAAAATTTATTTTATTTTAAGTTTTTACTTAAGTAATTTACAAATTTCTTATCATTAACTAATCGTATAAATTTTTAAGCTTATAGAGAAAAAAAGTTATAATTAAAAGATCTTTAAAATTAATTATGTTTGAAAATTAATAAAAATTTTATTAAATGAAGTAACTTTAAATTATTGTTTGAATTTAATTCTAAATTTTTATTGTTGTACATAATTGAGACATTTAAATATTTAAAGTAATAGATATATAAAAATGATTTTATCAATCATAATTATTATATTTAGTTTATTATTATAATGAAATCTTTGAAATCATAACAAAATAACTTAGATAATAATGAATTCACTATTAAGCTATCAAACAGTTGTAGATTATTAATTTACACTTATTTCAATATGAATTTTAATACAGAGCAATATCAAATATTTCAAAATCAGACAGAAATCTTGTTCTAAATGTAAAAGATTAAATCATTGGTATAAGATAAAATTGGAACTTATAAATAAAATTAATAGATACTTCAAACACTTTAGAAAATATCTCATGCTTATAATGATTTAGCTACAAATATACATTTAATCAGGAATTTAATCAACAAAATTTGTCTGGAAAATATTATGAATTTTTTGTTTAGACGCTTCCAAAATTTATAGGAGAAAGAATAACTCTCAATTTCAATATGAATTAGGCTCATTATAACTCTTTGACTTATAATATATAAAATTGGGAAACATATCATAAAATTTAATTAAAAAAGGAATCCTTTTAAATAAATAAATTCACAATTTTAAGGGATTTTTCATTGAAATATTAATTAATGTTAAGCATTTAGAAATAACTGAATGTATTATTGGCTTAGAGTTTATAAATAAAATAGAACTATATGAAAAATTTCTAAAAAAAAGTGATTAATAAAATGTGAACATGGTCACTTAAGAGCTAACATTGGAGAATCCCAAAATTTGAAATAAATATGATGTAGTTACAATTAAAAACAGCATAATTATTAATCCATAATATTTTTAAGCGTTCAAAAATACAAGAATCTTGAAATTTTTAAATGTTTATATTCATTTAATAGGTTGGAAAGAACTTGCGAAGCTTTAAAACATTATAGAGTATTCGCATTAAATTTCGAAAAATTTGGAATTTGAACTTTGCAGTAAGGATTAAATTAAAAATTTAAATTTAAAATCAGGATTTTGGTTAAATAGTTTTAAAAGTTATGTAAATGCCTAGAAATTCTGTTTAAATTCTCATTGTGTGTCAGATTCATAACTATTAATACAATCTTTGGTGTAAGTAAACAGAGAGCTTAAGAAACTCAAATTTATAATATAATATTAAGTCACTCTTTAGGATATTATAGAGTTTTGCAATTGCAGCAGTCATATAAAAAAGTATGTAATTATAGTAACAAACTTGAAACATGATTTTTAGGATGTAAAATGCTCTCAATAATTTTGTCTCGAAATAAACGTCAAAAATCTGATTTAGTAAATTTTAGGGCAAAAATATTAATTTGTCTCAATAAAACAGAATATTAAGTAAAAATAAAGTGACTAAATAATCAGAATAAATTTAATTATTTACAAAACCTTAAAAGAGGGAGATTCAGATAGTTAATGCGAATAAATAATTGAAATAAGATTCTAAAATTTCATGTAGTTTAATCTTAATTATAGATTAATATGTGAAACTGTATATTTAATAATAACTTAATTGAAATGAGATTATTTAAATTATCAATAATTAAAACAATTTAAAAAAAAACTACTTATTAGGACTCTTCAAAATGTATGTGAATATTACAAATATTCAGTTTCATATTTATCTAAGAATTGATTAAATTTCATCATTTAGTTTATGAACAAATTTTATCAATACAAATAATTACATTAAAATATATTTTTAATAAAATTTACCATTTTTTAAACTCATAAAAAACTAAATTGAAAAATATATAATAGCATTAACTATTATTTTAAGGAAATGTTGGGTATTGACGTCCAATCCTCACCGGTGACGTCTATTCCTCATCATTATTAATATTATTTTTAAAATATTGATATACGCTCCATAAGAATAAATAAATGTAATTTATTATTTACCAGAATGGAATTTCAGCTTCGAAATTCTTTTTACACAAATCGCATCAATATATATTAAAAATGCTATTTCATACCAGAATACAGAATTTTGCTAATTATTTAGTTTTATATCTAAGAGAAATTCTTTCCTCATTCATTATTGATTTAAAAATTAATTTTTTTATTTTTATTTTACTTGCTTATTTCATCTAACCTAATATCTTAAACCATAATCATTAACTTTGTTAAATTAATAATAATAGTTTTATTTCTCTAAAAATTAAAATTAATTACACACCCTACTCATAGTGACTTAATAAAAATTCCTTGGGGAAGAGATTCTTTCATTTTATATAAGTTTACTGACTCATATCAAATAAAATTTGTTATATTTAACAATTGATAATAAACACTATTTTTGTACAAATTTTACTTTCTGAAGCATCTAAACACTCTTATATCTAAAAAAAACTCTAATGATAACATACGAATTATTTATTATATTACAAAGTTTTTAACGTACCTTGATATCGTGGGAGGAAATAGTGATTAATACCTTTCTTGTAGAATTTTTGGCTAGTTGAATGAAAATTAACGAGTGGACTAGGGGTTTTGGGGACCCTCCCCCCCCAAATCTTTGTTGTTACATATAAGTCAAGTGAGGTTTTACAATATTTTTATTTCACTTAAATCGTAAATAGTAACCATAGGAGAAAATAGTATTAATTTCTTTATTGTTTATTGTGTATATTTAGAATTTAACTTAAAGGTATTTATTTTTTTAAAGTATTAATAAGTAAATTTATTTTTTTATTTTACCTAGCTCTTCATTTCAAGTTAAAAATAATTGAAAAACATTTATGTTATTTAGTGAAATATTTTTCTTATTTACTATTAACAATTTAATTTTATGCATGCTTTAACTCTAGGATGCCAAGAATAAAGGGAAAATATTAATTGGAATTTCTAATCTTTATTTATATTCAAATTATATGAGGATCTAGGCTATTTAATTCATTTAAAAGTTACAAGCCAAAAATTATATTTAATAACAACATAACTCTGAATAATTTTAGATATAATTTTTACAAAAATTTTGGGGTTTAAGACGTTACTGAAAACACTAGGATTGCTGCTTATTATATTTATTAGGCATTTGAGGTATTGAAACAGAATTATATTTGAATATATCAATAAAATAGAGTGTATGTGAATATTATTAAAAAATATTAATATTAGAGTAATAGACGTCATCAGTGAGAAATGGACGTCTTCAGTGAGGACTGGACGTTACCGTGAGGAATGGATGAATACCAAAAAATCTTTAAAATAAATAATGTCTGCAAATAAATTATAATTTAATTAAATGAAGTAATTTTAATTAAATATTTGAATATAAATCTAAAATTATATTGTTATATTGAGTAGAGACATTTAAATATTTAAAGTAATGGATAAATAACAATGATTTTACAAATAGAAAAGTCTTTTGTTTTAGTTTATTCAATATAATGCAATCTATGAAATCAGAATAAAATAACTTAGATAAAAATTCAAGTAAAATTAAGCTATTAAAAAGTTGCAGATTAATAATATACACATACTTCAACATGAATTACAATTATTGAGTAATATCAAATATTTCAAAGAAAGAGAGAAATCTAGTACAAAATGTTAAGGATTAAGTTATTGGTATAAAATAGCATGGAAATTTGTAAATAAAACTAATAGATCCACCAAATTCTTTTGATAATATTATTTACTTATAAGAGTTTAGTTACAAATACACATTTAATCAGATATAAAATCAATAAAATGTATCATGCATTTACTCTGAATACTTTTTACAATCACTTCCAAAATATATAGGAGAATGAATTACACTGAATTTCAATATGAAATGGGCGAATTATAATATTATGATTTTTACAATTAAAAATTGGGAAATTTATCATTAGATTGAATTAAAAAAGGAACTCTTATCTATAGGGCAATTCACATTTCTAAAGGATTTTTCATTGAAATCTAATATAATTAATGTTAAGAATTTAGAAATGACTGATTGTATTATTGGCTTAGAGTTTAAGAATTAAATAGAACAATATGAAAAATATCTATAATCAGGAGATCAATCAAATTTAAATAAGGTTATTTAAGAACTAACATTGGATAATCCAAAAATTTAGAGTAGATATGATAAAGTGATAATTAAAAACAGCATATTTATGAATCCCTAAGAGATTTAAGCTTTTAAAAATACCAGAATATTGAAACTCTTAAATGTATATATTCATATTTTAGGTTGGAGAGAACTGGGGAAACTTTAAAACATAGTATCTTACTCCTAATTAGTAACAAAAAGTTTTGAATTTGGCAGTTGCAAAAGTGACTAAATTGAAAAATTAAAATTAAATTCAGGATTTTATTTAAGTAACTTTTAAAATTATAGAAAAGCATTAAAGTTCAGTTTAAGTTCCTTTCACCTGATTGATACATAACTAATAATAAACCAATTAAAATAAGTTAATAGAGTGCTTGAGAAACTCAAATTTATTTTATTATATCAAATCACTCTTTTGGATATTTTTGATTTTTGTAAATGCAACAGTTATGTCAAAAAATATGTAATTGTTGCAACAAGCTTGAAACTTGATTTTAAAGATTTAAAAAGTTCTCAGTTAAATTGCCTTGAAATTAATGTTCAAAATTCTATTGAGTAAATCTTAGGATAATAATATTAATGTGTTTCAATAAAACAAAATATTAAATAAAAACAAAGTTATTAGATAATCAGAATGAATTTAATTATCAAATAAAGAACGAAAGAAGAAGATTTAGATAATCAATGCTTATAAATAATTGAAATAAGGTTATAAGATTTCATGGAGTTTAAATCATAATTATAGATTAATATGTGAAACTATATATTTACTACGACTTAATTGAAATAATATTAGAATAAACAATATATAACTCCTCTTTAATTATAATATAATCATAAAAGATAACGTTTTTTTAACTATATGAATTTCAAAAATTTTTAATTTTAACTTATTCTAAAAAAAGTGAAAAATTAACCAATAATAAATTAATATATAAAAAAAGAAGAAAACGTCTAAAAGTATTTTTAAATAAAATTTACCATTTTTTAAATTCACAAACTAAATTAAAAAAATATTTATTTCCATTAATATTTATATTAAGGAGACATTCATTAACTTTTAATGATAAATATTTTAATTTTTTAATTTCAAGAAAATTAAACATTATTTTATGTTAAAAAATTCATATACCGTTAATTAAAAACTAGAATTTACTATTCATTAAAATTATTATTTAATTATGTTTTTTATTTCTAAAGTTTCTATCAATTTATTATAAAAGAAGTCAATTATTATAGAATTAATAATTTATTTAAACAAATAATTTCAAAAATCAAAGGTTTCAATTTAAGATTTAAGAAAAATATATAAATAAATTGAAATAAAAACTAAAAAGAAAAAAAGAGTCAAAAAATTAACCTGTAAAACTTAATTTATTTAGGCATTAACAGTCGAGAATACTGAATTACATAATTGAAAGTGCATAAAATACAATTTTTATAATCTATAGCAATAAAAGCTTCAAATAACATATTTAGTTCTTTTAACAATTAATATTGCTTTTTTATATATTTATATTTTTAAAAACTTTTACTTAAATCTACTTAATGTTAAAGTTCATTTTTTAAGAAGAAAGAATATAATACAAAAATTTTTTCAGATCAAATTAAATATTTAAAATAAAATTGAATATTCAAAAATGAGAGTACTATTTACTTAACTAATTGAGCAATAATATTATTATATTAATTTAAATTGATAAATTGTTTTAGTTTAATAAATTAAGAACAATAATACTAGAATAATAATGCTTCCTAGCTGCAGATTAATAGCTTACACTTACTTTAACATGAATTATAATTACAGAGTAATTTCTAATATTTCAAAGAAAGAGAGATAAATTGTCTAATACTTAAAGGATTAAGTCTCAAAAATAAAAAATCATGGAAAACTTTTAATTTAGATAATTGATCCTCCAAAATTACTAAATAATTTGATATATCTCTAGTCATTTAGCTATAAATACACATTTAATCGATCATTGGATATAAAAGATTTTGTTGGAATATACTATGAGTATTTTATTCAAACACTTCCTAAATATATAGGTTAAAGAATCACACTTAATTTAAGTTGATATTAGTCAACTTTCAATTGTTTAAGACAG
>ARYC01022089.1:0-16992 GCA_000711775.1 Oxytricha trifallax
GAATTTAATCAACAAAATTTGTCTGGAAAATATTATGAATTTTTTGTTTAGACGCTTCCAAAATTTATAGGAGAAAGAATAACTCTCAATTTCAATATGAATTAGGCTCATTATAACTCTTTGACTTATAATATATAAAATTGGGAAACATATCATAAAATTTAATTAAAAAAGGAATCCTTTTAAATAAATAAATTCACAATTTTAAGGGATTTTTCATTGAAATATTAATTAATGTTAAGCATTTAGAAATAACTGAATGTATTATTGGCTTAGAGTTTATAAATAAAATAGAACTATATGAAAAATTTCTAAAAAAAAGTGATTAATAAAATGTGAACATGGTCACTTAAGAGCTAACATTGGAGAATCCCAAAATTTGAAATAAATATGATGTAGTTACAATTAAAAACAGCATAATTATTAATCCATAATATTTTTAAGCGTTCAAAAATACAAGAATCTTGAAATTTTTAAATGTTTATATTCATTTAATAGGTTGGAAAGAACTTGCGAAGCTTTAAAACATTATAGAGTATTCGCATTAAATTTCGAAAAATTTGGAATTTGAACTTTGCAGTAAGGATTAAATTAAAAATTTAAATTTAAAATCAGGATTTTGGTTAAATAGTTTTAAAAGTTATGTAAATGCCTAGAAATTCTGTTTAAATTCTCATTGTGTGTCAGATTCATAACTATTAATACAATCTTTGGTGTAAGTAAACAGAGAGCTTAAGAAACTCAAATTTATAATATAATATTAAGTCACTCTTTAGGATATTATAGAGTTTTGCAATTGCAGCAGTCATATAAAAAAGTATGTAATTATAGTAACAAACTTGAAACATGATTTTTAGGATGTAAAATGCTCTCAATAATTTTGTCTCGAAATAAACGTCAAAAATCTGATTTAGTAAATTTTAGGGCAAAAATATTAATTTGTCTCAATAAAACAGAATATTAAGTAAAAATAAAGTGACTAAATAATCAGAATAAATTTAATTATTTACAAAACCTTAAAAGAGGGAGATTCAGATAGTTAATGCGAATAAATAATTGAAATAAGATTCTAAAATTTCATGTAGTTTAATCTTAATTATAGATTAATATGTGAAACTGTATATTTAATAATAACTTAATTGAAATGAGATTATTTAAATTATCAATAATTAAAACAATTTAAAAAAAAACTACTTATTAGGACTCTTCAAAATGTATGTGAATATTACAAATATTCAGTTTCATATTTATCTAAGAATTGATTAAATTTCATCATTTAGTTTATGAACAAATTTTATCAATACAAATAATTACATTAAAATATATTTTTAATAAAATTTACCATTTTTTAAACTCATAAAAAACTAAATTGAAAAATATATAATAGCATTAACTATTATTTTAAGGAAATGTTGGGTATTGACGTCCAATCCTCACCGGTGACGTCTATTCCTCATCATTATTAATATTATTTTTAAAATATTGATATACGCTCCATAAGAATAAATAAATGTAATTTATTATTTACCAGAATGGAATTTCAGCTTCGAAATTCTTTTTACACAAATCGCATCAATATATATTAAAAATGCTATTTCATACCAGAATACAGAATTTTGCTAATTATTTAGTTTTATATCTAAGAGAAATTCTTTCCTCATTCATTATTGATTTAAAAATTAATTTTTTTATTTTTATTTTACTTGCTTATTTCATCTAACCTAATATCTTAAACCATAATCATTAACTTTGTTAAATTAATAATAATAGTTTTATTTCTCTAAAAATTAAAATTAATTACACACCCTACTCATAGTGACTTAATAAAAATTCCTTGGGGAAGAGATTCTTTCATTTTATATAAGTTTACTGACTCATATCAAATAAAATTTGTTATATTTAACAATTGATAATAAACACTATTTTTGTACAAATTTTACTTTCTGAAGCATCTAAACACTCTTATATCTAAAAAAAACTCTAATGATAACATACGAATTATTTATTATATTACAAAGTTTTTAACGTACCTTGATATCGTGGGAGGAAATAGTGATTAATACCTTTCTTGTAGAATTTTTGGCTAGTTGAATGAAAATTAACGAGTGGACTAGGGGTTTTGGGGACCCTCCCCCCCCAAATCTTTGTTGTTACATATAAGTCAAGTGAGGTTTTACAATATTTTTATTTCACTTAAATCGTAAATAGTAACCATAGGAGAAAATAGTATTAATTTCTTTATTGTTTATTGTGTATATTTAGAATTTAACTTAAAGGTATTTATTTTTTTAAAGTATTAATAAGTAAATTTATTTTTTTATTTTACCTAGCTCTTCATTTCAAGTTAAAAATAATTGAAAAACATTTATGTTATTTAGTGAAATATTTTTCTTATTTACTATTAACAATTTAATTTTATGCATGCTTTAACTCTAGGATGCCAAGAATAAAGGGAAAATATTAATTGGAATTTCTAATCTTTATTTATATTCAAATTATATGAGGATCTAGGCTATTTAATTCATTTAAAAGTTACAAGCCAAAAATTATATTTAATAACAACATAACTCTGAATAATTTTAGATATAATTTTTACAAAAATTTTGGGGTTTAAGACGTTACTGAAAACACTAGGATTGCTGCTTATTATATTTATTAGGCATTTGAGGTATTGAAACAGAATTATATTTGAATATATCAATAAAATAGAGTGTATGTGAATATTATTAAAAAATATTAATATTAGAGTAATAGACGTCATCAGTGAGAAATGGACGTCTTCAGTGAGGACTGGACGTTACCGTGAGGAATGGATGAATACCAAAAAATCTTTAAAATAAATAATGTCTGCAAATAAATTATAATTTAATTAAATGAAGTAATTTTAATTAAATATTTGAATATAAATCTAAAATTATATTGTTATATTGAGTAGAGACATTTAAATATTTAAAGTAATGGATAAATAACAATGATTTTACAAATAGAAAAGTCTTTTGTTTTAGTTTATTCAATATAATGCAATCTATGAAATCAGAATAAAATAACTTAGATAAAAATTCAAGTAAAATTAAGCTATTAAAAAGTTGCAGATTAATAATATACACATACTTCAACATGAATTACAATTATTGAGTAATATCAAATATTTCAAAGAAAGAGAGAAATCTAGTACAAAATGTTAAGGATTAAGTTATTGGTATAAAATAGCATGGAAATTTGTAAATAAAACTAATAGATCCACCAAATTCTTTTGATAATATTATTTACTTATAAGAGTTTAGTTACAAATACACATTTAATCAGATATAAAATCAATAAAATGTATCATGCATTTACTCTGAATACTTTTTACAATCACTTCCAAAATATATAGGAGAATGAATTACACTGAATTTCAATATGAAATGGGCGAATTATAATATTATGATTTTTACAATTAAAAATTGGGAAATTTATCATTAGATTGAATTAAAAAAGGAACTCTTATCTATAGGGCAATTCACATTTCTAAAGGATTTTTCATTGAAATCTAATATAATTAATGTTAAGAATTTAGAAATGACTGATTGTATTATTGGCTTAGAGTTTAAGAATTAAATAGAACAATATGAAAAATATCTATAATCAGGAGATCAATCAAATTTAAATAAGGTTATTTAAGAACTAACATTGGATAATCCAAAAATTTAGAGTAGATATGATAAAGTGATAATTAAAAACAGCATATTTATGAATCCCTAAGAGATTTAAGCTTTTAAAAATACCAGAATATTGAAACTCTTAAATGTATATATTCATATTTTAGGTTGGAGAGAACTGGGGAAACTTTAAAACATAGTATCTTACTCCTAATTAGTAACAAAAAGTTTTGAATTTGGCAGTTGCAAAAGTGACTAAATTGAAAAATTAAAATTAAATTCAGGATTTTATTTAAGTAACTTTTAAAATTATAGAAAAGCATTAAAGTTCAGTTTAAGTTCCTTTCACCTGATTGATACATAACTAATAATAAACCAATTAAAATAAGTTAATAGAGTGCTTGAGAAACTCAAATTTATTTTATTATATCAAATCACTCTTTTGGATATTTTTGATTTTTGTAAATGCAACAGTTATGTCAAAAAATATGTAATTGTTGCAACAAGCTTGAAACTTGATTTTAAAGATTTAAAAAGTTCTCAGTTAAATTGCCTTGAAATTAATGTTCAAAATTCTATTGAGTAAATCTTAGGATAATAATATTAATGTGTTTCAATAAAACAAATATTAAATAAAAACAAAGTTATTAGATAATCAGAATGAATTTAATTATCAAATAAAGAACGAAAGAAGAAGATTTAGATAATCAATGCTTATAAATAATTGAAATAAGGTTATAAGATTTCATGGAGTTTAAATCATAATTATAGATTAATATGTGAAACTATATATTTACTACGACTTAATTGAAATAATATTAGAATAAACAATATATAACTCCTCTTTAATTATAACATAATCATAAAAGATAACGTTTTTTGAACTATATGAATTTCAAAAATTTTTAATTTTAACTTATTCTAAGAAAAGTGAAAAATTAACCAATTATAAATTAATATATAAAAAAAGAAGAAAACATCTAAAAGTATTTTTAAATAAAATTTACCATTCTTTAAATTCAAAAACTAAACTAAAAAAATATTTATTTCCATTAATATTTATATTAAGGAGACATTCATTAACTTTTAATGATAAATATTTTAATTTTTTAATTTCAAGAAAATTAAACATTATTTTATGTTAAAAAATTCATATACCGTTAATTAAAAACTAGAATTTACTATTCATTAAAATTATTATTTAATTATGTTTTTTATTTCTAAAGTTTCTATCAATTTATTATAAAAGAAGTCAATTATTATAGAATTAATAATTTATTTAAACAAATAATTTCAAAAATCAAAGGTTTCAATTTAAGATTTAAGAAAAATATATAAATAAATTGAAATAAAAACTAAAAAGAAAAAAAGAGTCAAAAAATTAACCTGTAAAACTTAATTTATTTAGGCATTAACAGTCGAGAATACTGAATTACATAATTGAAAGTGCATAAAATACAATTTTTATAATCTATAGCAATAAAAGCTTCAAATAACATATTTAGTTCTTTTAACAATTAATATTGCTTTTTTATATATTTATATTTTTAAAAACTTTTACTTAAATCTACTTAATGTTAAAGTTCATTTTTTAAGAAGAAAGAATATAATACAAAAATTTTTTCAGATCAAATTAAATATTTAAAATAAAATTGAATATTCAAAAATGAGAGTACTATTTACTTAACTAATTGAGCAATAATATTATTATATTAATTTAAATTGATAAATTGTTTTAGTTTAATAAATTAAGAACAATAATACTAGAATAATAATGCTTCCTAGCTGCAGATTAATAGCTTACACTTACTTTAACATGAATTATAATTACAGAGTAATTTCTAATATTTCAAAGAAAGAGAGATAAATTGTCTAATACTTAAAGGATTAAGTCTCAAAAATAAAAAATCATGGAAAACTTTTAATTTAGATAATTGATCCTCCAAAATTACTAAATAATTTGATATATCTCTAGTCATTTAGCTATAAATACACATTTAATCGATCATTGGATATAAAAGATTTTGTTGGAATATACTATGAGTATTTTATTCAAACACTTCCTAAATATATAGGTTAAAGAATCACACTTAATTTAAGTTGATATTAGTCAACTTTCAATTGTTTAAGACAGTCAATTCATTATTGGGAGAGCTACCACAAAGTAGAAATAAAGAAAGAAGTTTACAAAATAAATTGCATGGTTTTATCAAAGGATCTAAGTAAAAGACATGCAATTTGCAAAAAAGCTTAAATTTTACTATTTAATAAGGTTGCATTTAATAAAGAAGCCAAAAGTCTAATAAAAATATATGAAACATCGAAATAAAGGGGAGATTTACAGAAACAAAAT
The DNA here is from genome assembly GCA_000711775.1 of Oxytricha trifallax. Classification (NCBI taxonomy): domain Eukaryota; phylum Ciliophora; class Spirotrichea; order Sporadotrichida; family Oxytrichidae; genus Oxytricha; species Oxytricha trifallax. Next base: position 5,995 of record ARYC01022089.1, read on the forward strand.
GAAATTCTTTCTTAATTAACTCAGAACAAGGAAATAAACTATAGTTATAATTTTGAAAAAGTTGTCATAAATAATAGCATAATGTTAGACCCAAGGGATATATTTTTATTCTAAAATACAAAAACCTTAAAGTTAATTAATGTAAAAACCCATTAATTAGTTAGAGATTAAATATAAAAGCTCTAAAAACTAATTAAATATTAATACATAAGAACAAAAGATATTAAATTAACAAATTTCCAATTCACATAGTAGGAGCAAGAATTTTTACAATTGAGAAATATTGATAATGCAGAAAATTTATTGAAATTATAAAATATCTAAATTTTTACTTTTACTGTTTCGGATGAAGATGCAAGACTTAATCTTATAAAAGAGTTGAAAATGGTAAATAGAAAAATCTAAAATTTAAAATTGCTTTTTAGTAATCTCGTAGACTTAAACCAAGTTTTAGAAGTATGTGAGAGCTCAAAACTTATCTTGAAATATGTTATAATTATAACAAAGTTAAAGCTTAGTTTTAAGTAAAATGGCATCATTGGAACATCTCAATCATAATACGATTACTTTAGCTTAAATCTTAAAAATTACATAAAAGATTCACTAAATTCTGAAGAAGTAAAAATCACGTCAATTTTATAAAATGTACCCTCAAAGTAAAAAGAGAAACAAATAAAAATAAACATTTTAATGAGTAAAATAGAGCATGAAAAAAATTAAGATATTAAAGATACATAAACATATGACATAAGATTTCAAGATTATATGGAATTATAATCAGATTTATAGATAAGCTTAGTTTGACAAATTAATGTCTCCATATAACTTTAAATTATTTTCTCTTTTAATATTTATTATTTTTATGTTGTATATTGATGTATTTAAGACATGTTCTTTTTTTATAAATCTTATTAGTACTGATAAATGAACTTTTCTCAATCATACTACTCTTTAAAATAAAGATGTACTTTATATTTATGAAATACTAATAAATATATCTTTATCTGAAATAGAGAATATTGTCGCCAATTATATTAATTAAATAAAATTTCTAATTCGTAAAAAGTAAATAGCTCAAATTAATTTTAATATTTGCTAATTTATATTTGAATTTAATTTATAATTTCTAATGATTAATTTTTATTTATTAAATGATTTAAATTTGATTACAAAATTAATTTATGAAAAATTAATATTATGTAATATGATTATTAACAAATTTTTAAGGTGTAACTATAACTTTAGATTGAATGCAAATAATTATGACATTTTATTAATTTTTTGATTTTAAAAATTATAAAAACAGATCTAAATAAAAATTACTTTGCGGTTATATTTGGTTTTAAAAATTCATTATTTAAATCAAAAAGAAATTTTTATATTTTAAAAAAGTTTTTACTTTATAATTTAAACACTTAAAATAATGTTAACTTTTTATATTTATTTACAAATTTGAAAATATTTTTTTATTCCTAAATTATTTCATTAAACGACAATTATGTAGAGATACTTTAAAAATTTATAAATTCTATTCTATATAATAAAGAATTCGGGAAGCTTCAAAACATAGTATCGTACTCTCAATAAGTGACAATAAATTTGAATTTTACAGTTGAAAAAGTGATTAATAAGTAAAGGTTAAATTCAATTCAGGTTAGTTACTTAAGTATTAATATTGCATTAAAGTGAAATTTTCCACTTTTAATTCCTCAAATCTATCAGATATATAATTAATAGTATTCTACCTAAATTAAATAAATAGGGTTTTACATAAACTCAAACTTATTAAATTATTTATAAAAAAAAACACATTAGGATTTTTTGAATTTTAAAATTGCAACAATTATTTCTAAGAGTTTATAGTTGTAACTATAAATTTGTAATTAATCTCAATAAAAGTTTGATTTGATTGTTAAAATATAATTAAAAACGTGATCATTATTAATTTGTTCACTCAGTAAACAAATTGACTATAATTCAGAATAAATTATTGATAGTCTTAAAAGAGAAAGAAATTCAGAAAATAAAGATAATATATTATTGAAATAATTTCAAGATTATTTTATTTTGACAAGAGTTACATACTATGGTGTGAATTGGGGGGTAAAAAGCAAATTTATTACAAAATTTTTAATTATTGAGCCCACTGAATAAATTAATTTAAATTATATATATTTTAAACCAAAAAAATTTTAGTAAATAAATAATATTGTTTTTATAATATTTAAAAATAGTAAACTCTACTAATAAATATTATATTATTAATTATTTATTATAATAAATGAATAAAAACATAGTCAAGAAATCTCAACAAAAAGGTATTAACCATTATAAGTAGCTAAGTTAAGTCAAATCTAATAAGGCTTTGTAAACTAAATAAAAAGAAGAAGTTAAATAAAATATTCCTTAGAAAATCAATATATTAGGAGCTTAGATTATCAGACAAAAGGTGCAAGTAACATAATCTATAAAATAAAACATCAGAATAATTATTTATTCATATCTAAATTTAAACAAGAGTTATACAATCATGATTAGAATAAACAAATTAGAATGTAAATTAATTCCTAATATAAAGATTTATAGAGATGTGGACAATGAAGAATTTATTTTAAATATATTTCAAAATTACAAATTCAGAATTTAATGTGAGAAGCTTCTTGAATTCTGTAATTTCTATACAATTGTCTTTAAGTATAAAATTTCACATGATCATAAAGAAAACTTTTTATATATTTTAGATAAAATTTAAACAAATAATAATTTTCAAAAGACAAAATTAAATCTAAAATTCATAAAATGTTTAAACTTAAATGATTATATAGTAAACAAGGAAGAAATTAGTTTAAGTTTAAATAAAATTTAATTTAATGATTTTTCAATTATAGAAACAAACTTTACATTTTCAAATTCAAGATTATATCCAATTATAAATTTCTTTTCTTTTATATATCTAGACAGGTCTATAATTGGTGACCAATATCTTGAATTATATGAAAATAAATAAATGTCTAAATAAAAAGTTTATGATTCGCAATTGAATCCACCTTCATAATCTTACATGAATGTAATATAACTTAAAATTATAAACTGTTTATTTATTGATTCTTGAATGCTTGCAAGTTTGTAAAACCTTTAATTTCTAAAAATAGAGAATTCAGCATGCAATTTGCAATTCAATGAAATAACAAATAACACAGCATTTCTTTAAAATTTAAAAGAAATTAATTTGATTGATTTAAGTAGTCAAGAATTTTTTTAATTTAAATATTTAATGAATGAAGATTTTATGTTTCTTTCTCGTGCAAGTAACTCTAATTTTCTCCTGAAACCTTTATTCAAGAAATTAGTAAAGCTACAAATAACTTTAACTAATTTTTATAATACTGTAGCAATACATTTGATTTGAGAAATTAAAATTAAACTTATAAATAATAATTAATATTCGTGGCAATAAACTTTTTGTTTTAATATAACAATAGATCTTGATAGGAAGAAAATCAAAAATAGATGGAATGTTACTAGTGGAAGTAACCTTTTATCGCAGCTTGGGAGCGGGATAAATTGATTTTAATTTTGGGTTATTTTTTATTGAGTTTGATGCAAGTAATTATTCAAATTATTTAGCTTCAGGGACGCGATAGCATAAACCGCATTGATAAAATTCATATTAATTTAATTTCTCTTTCGAACAAGTATCAAATTGTTTATGCTTCCAGGAAAAATAAATGCAAAGAACATTAATTATTAGTTATTAAATTTTACTTTAATTTCTCAAAACAAATGTGTTATAAAATAGTGAACTAATAGATAACATAGGTTAAATTAATCGACCAAGTTTAGAATTGGAAATTATATTTATAAATCTATTAAACGTAGAAAATATAATCATTAATGCGATCAAATCCCCATAACCAGTTTATGAATTTTGTATGTTAAATTTTATATTATAAAGTAAAGGGTTATTATCTATTTCAATTTAACTGTAAATTTGTTGAAAAAATTCAAGTACTATATATTTTTGTTTTAATTAGAAGCGTCATTTCTTTAAAATTTCAAATTGTGTTCTAAGTTTTCTAATTTTATTGATTATATTGAACCAGTATAGTTTTGTTAATTTACGATATATTTTATATTAAAATTATATTTTAGATAGATAGATAGATATTAACTGAAAGGTAAAATAAATACTAGAGATTAACTTTAATAATCTAGTACTAAATATATAATCATTATTACTTTTATTACTACTACTATTAAATATGTTTGTTTAAACCTTTGATTAGTTGATTAGGTTTAGTATATTTAATGTCTACGGGCCTTACTGGACTACCGGTGGCCAGCCTTTTAGGTCCCTAACTGCCATTCGGGATTTATCCTGGGGTGCATCTCCCCTGCCTCCAGTAGTGCGGTGGTAGCTATAAATTCCCGTTTTTATTTTTTTCTGAGATCAGAGTTCAATTGACCTGGGAATCTGAAGCAGAAGGTAAAGTTTAAGTACCAGCTGAGATCAAGTGGTTAAGATCAACATAGGTTGGGATGAGAATTTTAGAATTCTGAAGTAGATATCATAAAGAGCTTCGTTATCAATGCACATAACCTCATCTGCTTTTCTTTTTTTTACAGTCACCACCTAAGAATTGAAAACTAGGCTCTTCGGAGCTAGCAGCTAGCTTGATCCTGGGGGCCATGTCCCTCGCCTTCAACTCTATCAGTGCCCACTAATGTAGTTGCTCCAAGCTCCTTCTTTAGTAGTAGTAATAAAAGTAATAATAATTATATTTTATTATGTTAATAATATAATTTTTTTCTTCAGTGCTTCTATATTAGTAAAAGCTTAATTTTAGCTCGAAATTTAATTTTAACTTTATATAGAGGTTCTTCTAATCAACTATTGACATATTAAGCGTTATTGTAACTGAAACTATTGTCAAAAAAGTAAATCCTTAACTGAATCCTGATAAAAAATTGCAAATTCTTTTTCAAAACAAATATTTTAATAGACTGATTTCGATACCTATACTTAGTATATGCTTTATTTATAATTGATAAATTAATATAAGATTATCATACATTTTTCCTCATTTTATTTCAAAGTAAAGGGTAAAATAAAGTCAAATATTATTTTAAAAGTTTTTAGTATATTTATATTTTCAAATGTTTATTTAAAAAGAAAAAAAAAATTGTTGAAGATGTTTTTTATAAGCTCTTACAAAATTTTTTTGTAACTTGTATACTTATATGAATCTTGAGATACTAAAAATTTTGGATAAAAATGTAAAAAAAACGAATAATTAATTTTTTTCTAATAATTAACAAAATTTATATTTTTGGAAAAAGTTTGAAATATATTTTAAAAATGCTTTCAAATTTTGACTATTAAAATTCTCTGACTTATCTAATCATATATAACTATGAGTGTTCAAAATATCGATCAAGTAAGTAATCTTTCATATTTCTAATATCAACATGAAAAAATGTTTCATAACTAAAGAAACCTAAATATCAACAATACCTATTTTTATAAAAACACAAAAGCAAATCTTTATTCAGGGATTTAGGATTTGGATGGATGCGAATTTAAAATCTTTTACGATTAGAGCTCTTAGGTTTAATTTTTTTAATAGGCAAATCTAGATTGAAAAAATTAGGATGTAAATTTTATTTCTTTAAATATTGAAGAAATTTTAAATAAATATTTCAAAGAGGATGAAATATTAATAATATAGAAATGAATCCATTATATAATAATTAATAACAGTTTAAATTAAAAGAATTCAGTTAATAATGAGATTCATTAATATAATAATAGATAATTATGATGAATAATCCTTATATGTAATAATGGATAATTCATATTGGTAAGTATGTTTAAAACATTAATACTAAATTTTTATGATCATCCAAGAAATTTTTTATTCTAGAGTAATCAAAGGATGTTCTCCTATAAGCTATATTGAGGTCAATTATGATAAATTGAATAGTATAAAAATAGTACCATTTCTACAACAAAGAGAAATATAGTTTATGTCTTGGCGATATAGCACCTGACTCAATCGCAAGTAATCCATACCTATTCTATGTTGCTTATAAAATACATTAATCTTAAAAGATAAGAATTTTAGATTAGCGTTGAACCTACCAATTTTTTACGTCTTCCAGTTGATTTCTCATTAAATAGGTATAAAATCCGCCATAGATTGAGTCAGCTCTTGTTATCATAAAAAAATTTAAAAGCAAAATCTTAAAAATATTTTTAAAAACATAATAGGAGTTTATTACAATTTGCCCAATACTAATTTTTGTCTCAAAGTCATGTTCGTAAAATTAATCGTTAATTATGGGTTACTTTGGAAATTTTTTATCAACTAATATGAATAAAAGAGGAAATTGTATTTTGAAACTGATTGTATGAAAAATTTATTTATTCATGATTACAATATCTTCTCACAAATTAAGAGAGCATTAGGGATCTCAAAGGTAATTTTAAAGCAGCATTCTCCTGAAATTTAGTAATAACTATTTTACATAACTGTCAAATATGTTAGACTTCTTTTTTTATTAGTATAATGAAGTTGAAAATTTTCTGTGACAATTTGATAGAATTTCGCTGTTAATATAGGAAATAATCACATTATGAAAAGCAGTTTTGCTTTTTTTGAAAATAAGATAAAACAAATATTATGATAAAATACAAATCATATAATTCCATTTATTAATCAATAAATAATGGTCAGCACAAATTATTTACAAAAATTAAATTATAGATATACATTGAAATAATTTTTTTTTACATTATTTGTAATAAAAATTCCAAACAAAAATTACTTTAGCAATAAAAATAAAAATTTTAGAAGAGAATTCACAGGGAAATTTTCTTACACTTGAATTCAAAAAAAGATTATTGGATTAAGATTAAATGGTAGTTAGAAGAAAAATTATAATAAAAATTGAAAATTTTGATGATTACGAATTCAATTTATAAATCTATAAATCATAAGTATTATCTATTTTTTGAAATCGATAGTAGAGATAATTTAATTAATAATCAATATTCTGATTTATTTTAAATTTTAATTAAATAATTAATTAATTGTCATAATTAAAATAATTTGGAAAAAAATTATTCTTTACAATATTGAATAAAATTTATCTAAATTAATAAAAATATGAATTAAATGTAATAATATTAATTATCATCATTTTTAAATATAATAATTTAATTAAATTTTTAAATTAGTTATCCTTAAGATGAAATAAAATAAAAATATTAAATATGATAAATTTGCCAAGCTTACTCCAATAATTAAGAAAAAATAAAATAAAAACCCGAAAATAGTTCAGTAATTCTAATGTGAATATTAAATAAAAAAAAGTTAATATATTTTAAATGTGCATTTTTCATGGAATAATATTTTTATTAAGCAAAAACATGAGCTAAAACTCCCAATTATTTAAACAGTTGAATAATAAGATTATTAAATCCTTCTAATTTATAGAGAATAGTTATTATACAATTCAAAATTAGCGATAAAAAAGATGCTTTTCAAGAATTTAATAGCAATTTGATATAAAATGTTATCATAAGTTAAAATGTTTTCTTTGAAAAAATAAACTAATAGCAATAATAAATTTAACCAATTAACACTTATGTGAAATAATTATCTATTAAAATTTTCATTAAAACTTTAGGAATATATATCTAGATTTGTAAAAAAAATACGAAAAAACTGAAATTACAACTCATACTTAATATATCTTTAATTAATAAAAAAAGACATTCTACTTTAAGCCATTTCAATTATTAAAACCTTGTCTGATAAATTGAATAAAACTTGTATTCAGTATACAGGTATATTGCCTTCTCTCTCGTCAATTATAACTTTTTATTTTAAAATACTATCACGAAAAGATTTGGATTTTAAATGCATAGGACAGTAATTTATAAAAATAAAACTAGCATTCATAAAATTAAATTTTACCAATTTCTCCGAACATTAATTAACAAATCTAGAATTAGCAGCCAAGTAATTAAATTTAACCAATTCTTCAAAAATAAGAAGAAATTAAAATTTTACCTAAAACTTAAATAAATTACTGACTCATTATTTATTCATATCTTAGCTTAAATAAAAGCTATGAAATAATGGTAAAATTAAATAAAGGAGAAAGATCCTTAATTCCAAATATTACAACTTATTGAGAATGATAAGATGAAGTGTTCATTATTCTTAAAGTATAAACAACTTTAAGAATATATAGAGATAAAATTTTTATTTATAAATTTTCTTAGACTATTTATTTTTATCGATCAAATAATTTATAACTTATAGCAAATTATTAAAAAATATATTATATTTTACCAAATTTAACATTAATATTTATAAATTTAATAATCATATTCTTATTAGTATGCCAAATCATTTCAATGATCATAATATAAATATTTTTCAAAATTACAATTATAGAATAAAATGTGAGAATGTTATTAATTTTTGTTAACATTATTCCATAATTTTTAAATATCAAATATCTCAAGATCATTTTGAGAACTTATTCTACTTATTAAATAAAATTGAAAAAGAATCATAATTTATAAACATTCTATTGAATCTTAAATTTGAAAATTGTCTAAATATGGATGAAATTGAAAATTATTGTATCAGATTCTATTATGAGATAAAGAAAATTAAATTTAATGTGCTTTTAATAATTGAACACAGAAAAAAACTCCAAAACCCTTTAATTGAGTTTTTTATGTTTTTTTGAATGATAGGAAGTTATTTTGGGTAAGGTTTTATTCTCGTTAGGAAACATCATTTTTACTATTATTTACTAAATATTAAAGTTAAAATTATCAATTTTTAATAATCTTTTTACAGGTTCTTTATTTTTAACATGTTAAACATTTTATTTGAAAAAGATTAAGTTGATGTGATATATAATTTATGCTTTTACATTTTTTTCATAAGTCAATACTTTTACTTATAGTCTCACGAAACTTGATATTTCAATTATTCAAAAAATGGCATAATATTGCAAATATTTTTAAAGTTTCAAATTTATATTTTTTAAATTTAATTAAAAACTTTCATTTATATTACTTTGTATTATTTATAAATATATATTTTTAATTTATAAGCTTTATAACATTTTTAGTAAAATTGAAATGAAAAAAATTCATAATTTAGTGGTTAAAAAGTGATTTTATAGCCACACTTATCTTATGTTTTGTTAAAGTAGTTGTAGTTTAAATGAATATCATTCTTAGATTTTGTATTACAATTTCTATCATTTTTTAGCACCTATTTAATAGCTTTCTAATGTGGGTATTATTAAGGATTTCAAAGCTGTGTGGTGTTAGTGTAAAAATTTTTAGAGTTAGCTTTCTTTTTAATTAGCGTTTACTAAATTTGTGATTTAATTGGAATCTAATTTAATAGCTACATAAAATTAAATTTTGCTTCCTAGTTTTTATTCTATAGGTTTTTATGGAAAAGTACCAATCAAGTTCTAAAAACAATATTGATACCAAACCATTAAAAAATGGAGTCTCAAAGAATTATAAAAAGTAGTATTCGCATATATTAGATAGTTTTATTTAATTAGTAAAGCAAACAAAAAATGCAATTTCATTTAAGTTTTCTTAGCTGATTTATTCCTACATAACCTTTGTATAGATGCAGAGATGATAAAGTATTAAAGAATAAAAATCTTCACCATAAAATAATATAAATAAAATTAAATCTAACAAAAATTTGAAAACAATCAAATAGAAATCCTAATCCCTAATGTTACTTTCATAAATCAAAACACATTTAAACTAATTAAGGGGTTTTGGAGTTCTGAATTTACTTTTTCAAATTCACAATTAAATTTATTGCTATATAAATTTCCAGAAATAATTTTGAAAAAATCATTTATAGGCAGCAAATTATAAAATAGTATCCAAAACAAAATTTCTTAAAAGTTTGTAATAAATAATTAAACGACTATAAGTCTTTGAATTATAGATTGTCTATTTATTGATTTAAAAATGCTTGAAACACTAAGCAATCTGTAAACTCTCTAAATAAGAAATTCTTAACTACATAAAAATTTTGATTAAATAACCTAATAAAATTAACTTTTAACTTAATTAAAAACAGTTGAGCTTATAGATAATAAAGATCACAGTAAATTTGCATTTAAAATAAAAAGCGAAGAGAATAATTATTTTCCCTCTTTATTAAACATTTAAAATTTTAATTTGGAAAAGTTTCAAAATTTAAGAGAGTTAACTGTAACTTTTGACTCTTTTCTTTCTTAATTTTTTAGTTCATTTAACAATTAAAATTTGAAAATAAAAGTTTACTACTTAGGCAAGTTAAATTTAGAAAACGTATTTTAGCAAATTTAATTTACTATCTACGAATCTTTAACAATAATAGCTTCACAAATTATGTTTATTATTGCAAAAAAAAAATATTTTTAAAAATAATATCTCTAAAAAAAATCAAGTTTTTTTAAAATAAATTATTCTAATTATTTAATTTATTTATTTAACCATAATTAATGCATGTATAATACTAATATAAGTTTAATTTTAATAACATTTAAAATAAAATATATATTTATTTTTATAATTATAATGAGTTTTTATTTCTACGATAACGATTTTAACAGATATAGTATGCTTAAGAAATCATTATAAAAAGACAGTATTTTATAATTCTTAAATAGTTATTACTATGACAAATATTATTTATAAATTGAACAAAACGAAGAAAATGAAATGATCTCATTAATTTAAAATTTTTATGGTGTTGTGAATACACAAATACCAAAAAAATAGTCTAGAAATCTTTCAATCTAAAAATAAGGTCTATGCCTAATTAAGATTTACTTTTGCAGATAGTGATAAAATAATAATGAATTTAGTATAGGCAAGAAATTAAAATTAGATTTATAATACAAAGTAATAGTGTTCTCATCTCTTATTTAAATTAAATAATTTAA
>ARYC01022090.1:0-17003 GCA_000711775.1 Oxytricha trifallax
AGTTTAAACTTAATTTTGAGGTAAAGTTTTTCAGCATTTTCAATTATAATCCTCCTAATTAAGTTTTAACCTTAAAATTTTACTCCTAATAAAGTTCGAGCTTAATTTGGATGACTTCTTAAAATATTTAAACATCATAAGGAGCTATTTAATGGAGATGGTTTGATAAAAATGGAAATCAATCTGTGAAACTTGGAGCAAGTTTTTCAATGCTTCTCCGTATATCTTTTCAAGGTTGACCTCCAGTAGGTCATCCCTATTTAGTAGTAAGATTTTAATAAACTTAGAATGGATATCCATAATTTAAAATTTCATTAACATTTCTAGAAAGAGGAAGCAAGATGGAGTCTATGAATGATGCAATGAAGAGAATTTAATCTCAAGATTTAATAGGAAAATTTCGAATAAAGAGGACCTTTATAAATATTTGGTATAGCAAGGTAAGTTCTTAAGTAAGATTAATAAATCCATTATAGTTGGATTGATCTTGCCGACTTAGGAGGGAACTAAAATCTCAGTCTTAAAAGCCTTACTGAGTGAAGAGAAAAAAGCTTTTAAGTCTAATGAAATTAGGATGATAGAGATACCTAACTACCCTGAAATATCAGTGACAAACCTATATGACGATGCTATGAGTGATCCGGACGTAGCTCTCTACCTTCCATCAAAGCTACAGCTCTCTAATAAATTGCCAGAGAGAAACTTCTTCTTTGGTGTTCTTGCAACTCTGAAACCTGAGTACTTAAATGAAGTTATTTAAGAAGCTCACAAGAAACGATACAGCATCTCTCCTAAGAAAAAGAGAAGCAAGGAATTAAAATAAGTGATACCTGGCTGTAGGAACTTCAAAAGCATCCATTCATCACAAGAAAGCTTAGTCTTCTAACTTTAAAGAAAAACCTGGTACTGCTATATACTTAATGAAAGAGCGCAGAAAATTAAACAGAGAGAGAAGTCTCAAGTAAAGCATGAATTGAGCAAGAGACTCTTCAAAGATTTCTAAAAGCCAGACGAGATGAAAAAAGATGCAGGGGCTGGCACTAATAGAAGAAACATGGGCCCAAGCAAGCTTAAAGGAAGAAAAGAAAGAGAAGCCAAATCCCTTTACGGGCAAATTTAATATGTGAACTTATTCATTAGTTTAAATCTAATACTTATTTATAAACACAAAATCTCCCTTCTCTTGCGCACACTTTAGCTTTCTCATCACTGACTCTTTTAGCAGCACTCTTAATAAAATCGACTGGATCTATCTTTAAATCATGCATCAGATGGTAGAGCAGCAATTTCTTATAATGACCTTTCAATAACCCCCAATATAATTCAATTCCATTGAACTAAGAGCTGTAAGGACATAAAATACAAGTGTTATATTTAGCCTTTCATATTCCTTCCTTGAGACTTTAGTTTTATGAACTGACAAGTTATCAACGAATAGAATAAGCTCTTAGTCAGCGTACTTATCTCTGAGTTATTGCAAGAACCTAATATATTAATCAGTCTTTATAGAACGAGGGGGAATAACATAAGTCTCGAGGCAACTATCTTCACTTATTCCACCAAGAATCAAAACCCCTTAAAGAGGTTTATAAGTGCTTTGATTTGTAGGAAATTTGTTAGGGGTTGAGGTTATTAATTAAATGCGAGACAAAAATAACAAGCTTTTGAGGTCTATTTATAATGAAGAGTATATAGATTTAGTGTTTAAACTGCGTTATGGATGTGATACGCATAGTGAATAAGTCAAACCAATACTGAACTATAAGTCTATTGCAATGCTCTTAAAGCGTAGTCCATCAACTGTTCGCTCTCACTGCTTGAAAGCTGTATAATTAAAGCAATAATAGCTGAATTCTTAGCCAAAGAGGAAGTCAAAGTTTCTATAAAGCATATTGACTATCTTATTAATGCTTTGAAGTATTGGGCTCACTTCTCTCTCGACTAACGAGCTATTATGTTTCACCGCCAGTTCCCTGAGTTGAAGATCTCTGCATAATCTGTTGCAAACATTTATAAACGAAACAGTATCTCTTATAAAGGTGTAAATCGTATCAAGAGAGTAATTGATTTCACTCTGCCATTTTACAACAACAACTTAAATTATATTTATAATTATGCAGAGAGCCTAATAGAATAATATTAAGTTTATACATGCTGACGAGGCTGTGTTTACATTCAACACTATCATCAAGAAGTCTTGGTATAAGAAACATAGCAACATAGAAGTATATGACTAGAAAGTCAAGGTATAAACAATGGCAATTCTTGGAGGTATTACCGAGGATGCTGGTTTAGAAACTTATGTTATACATCCTCGCTCTATTAAGACAGAGCAGTATATTAAGTTCTTAGAGCAGCTGAGAGAGAAGGACCCTGAATAAGAGATTATACTTTGTTGATAACCTTTCAGTTAATAAGACAAAAGATACAAGGAAGAGTTATGAACAACTTAGAATAACGCCAGTGTTCAACGTACCTTACAGTCCATAGTTTAATGGAATTGAATTCTACTGGAATATACTAAAAGGTCATTATAAGAAACTGCTGCTATACCACCTGATGCATGACCTACCTATTGATACAGTCAATTTTATAAAAAATTCAGCTAAGAGAGTTGATAATTAGTTAGCATAAAAGTGTGATAAAGAAGGGAGAGTGAATGTATATAAATAAGTTTTAGAGTTAAGTTAATGAATATTTAAGTCACATTTAAAACTCTTTCGTGAGAGCTGGCTTCTCTTTCTTTTCTTCTACATCTTGCTTACCTCCTCCAAGGTTTCTTCTCTTGCTGCCAGCTCCAGCATCTATGTTCATTGACTCTGGCGGCTAAATATTTGAATAAAGTCTCTTGCTAACTTCATACTTCGTCTGCGACTATCTCTCTCTGTGAAGCTTGCTCTATTCCTTCATCAAAAAGATGCCAGTACCAGATTTTTCTAAAGAGTTAAGCTACAAATCTTACTTGAAATATAAGGGTGCTTCTGCAGCTCTGATAACCAGCTCTCACTTATCTTGATCCCTTGTTTGTCCTTATCTTCTGAAGAGATGCTGTACCTTTTCTTATGAGATTCTTTAATTATTTCTTTCAAGTAATCACCTTTGATAGTTGCAAGAATGCCAAAGAAATAGTTTCTTTCAGGTAGTTTATTTGACAACTGCTTCTTAGTAGGCAGGTACTGCGAAACCTCTGGGTCATTCATAGCACCATCATATAAGTTAATCACTGAGATTTCTGGATAGTTTGGAATCTCTGCAAACTTTACATCTTAAATTTTCAATGCTTTCTTCTCTTCGCAGAGTATCGCTATTAGAAATGAAATTTTACTACCTTCCATCGTTGGCAGGAACAAACCAACTACATAATAAAGATTAGCTACTATGAGTTCATTACCTTGCTGCACCAGATAGCGATGCAAATCTTCCTTGCTTCTAAATCTTTGAATCAATTCTTGTGCTTGCACTCTTTTCATAGCATCATTCATTGACTCAATCTTGTTTACAGATCTTATAAATGATATTCAATTTAAGTTTATTGATTTCAATTATATACTTCTGAAAAACTTACTATTAAATATGGGCATCCTATAGGGGGTCAACCTCTAAGAAGGATATGGGGAAGATTTTGAGAACTGGTTTCAAACTTGAGAGATTGATATCAATTTCTACTATTATAGTTCCATATTTTTAAATTAAAATTGGTAGGTACTTAATTAGGAGCAGCTCCTAAAATGCTAGTACTTAATTAGGAGCATTAATTAATGCTAGTACTCAATTAGGAGCACCCTAAATTTAATCATAAAATCACAAAATACCTCCTAAATCAGTACGTACTTAATTAGGTGCACCTCCTAAATCGATACGTGCTGTTATTAACTTATTATTGATAGAAAAAATGCCTACTTTCTCACCCATATTTAGAGCTGGATCGTCTCTTACTGCTCATTTTTCTCCTCTAATACTCTAAAAACTTTCCTTGAAACTTGTAGGCTTGCAAAGCTATCATATAAGCTCTCAGTTATAGAGGCAATTTTATAACTTTAAATTCAAATTTAAATATGTGCGCTAACGTTTTTAGAAAAAAAAACAGTGCTTCCATCAAACTAAATGAGACGTACCTTTAGCAGCAATAAAAAGTGTGATAGCTGTGAGATGGACTCTTTTAAAGAACTACCAGAGCTATCATTTGAGGTCTATGTTATTAAAATAGAAATTAATAATATAAAATAAATGGCAAACAAGTGTGTGGGAGACAGAGAGGAGGAGAAATGTACTAATGAAATGCCTATACAAACTGAAGAAGTAGAAGTATACTTTTGTGAGTATTGTGAGAGAGACTTCGCTCATAAATCTAGTAGGTATAGGCATATGAAAGAGCATAGAGAAGCCAATCCAACTGTAAACTTAAAGCACGATAAAATTGACGGAAAGTATAATTGCTTCGAGTGCCATAAGCAGTATGCTCATACAAGAGATTTAAGGAAGCATCTTTTAAAAGCTTACAATAAAGAGATAGAAATTGAAAAGCGTGAAGTTGAGTTGAAGCTTCTCAACAAAAGAAAATCGAGGGAATATTCTAAGGTCGTAGAACCTGAATAAGCTAGAGAGTTAGAGTACGTTAAGAAGGCACGCAACCAACTGACCTCTGAAATAACAAAAATTATGATCAAGATTCAATACAAGAAAATACCGGTTCTTGCTTAAAATGACCTAGACACTTCTCTTTAAAGCTACCTTATAATAGAAGACTCCTTTGATAAGAAAGTTATCAACGATCATCAATACGATACAAGGTGTATCCCTTCAACTATCTCTTAAGTGATGATAAATATTAAATGGAGTTTACAAATGAGTATCAAGTACTCACTCAAGCAAAATTTAAAGAGTATAGTAACTTAATCAAGCTAGATGCTGTTCTCCTTGCCAAGGATCATGCTGCATTCAGACTCCCACTCTATGAAATGACTCTAAGAAATTTCATAACAGATCAAAGGATCATAAGTAACTTGGATAAATAGCAACTCAGACATACAAGGCATTAAAAGCTTCACAAGTTAGGGTTTGTTCACAGAGATTTAAAGCCAGAAAATATTATGATAAACTTTTCTCCACTAAGAGTAGCAATAATCGATTTCAACAGAGCCTAAAGAGTGGAAGTCTCAAGGCTTGACTGTAATGGGAACTCAAGGCTATTATCCAGAAAGAGAAGACTGGAGAGATGGTGACTTTTAGTGGGATGTGTGGGCTTTAGCAGCAATAATAATAGAGTGCGATATGCCTCGCAACGATTACTACTCTACAAGGTGCGAGAAAGATGCTAAGTAAAGAATAAAGTAGTATATAGACAAAACCAAAGTATCTCAATCAATAAAACATATGGCAGAATCAATAATAATAAAACCAAACTCAAGATCAGACATATCAATAGAGCAGATAGAGTTGTGGTTAAGTAAGATAAACTTCAGACCTCTCCACATGATCCAAAAGTGCATTTTGAGTGATTAAAATAAATACATTTACTATAAATTTCAAATTAAAACCTATTAATAACCCCAACCCCTAACAAATTCCCTACAAATCAAAGCACTTATAAACCTCATTAAGGGGTTTTGGGGTTTTGATTAACATAGGGCAGACATGAACCTTTAAAAAAGATCCTAAAAGACAGATAGACAACCAAGACCTTGATATAAAGGTATTGAATGTAAATACTGCCTCATCAGCGTGTATGAGCTTTATATTATGCTTTTGAGACCTCTGCATTTAATCGAATATATAATTTCAATTAATCTTATAAAATGGAACAATAAAGTAAATCACTCTCTTTATACGATTGACTGCCTTGTAAGATATTCCGTTCTTTTTATATATGTTAGCTATCGATTAAGCAGTGATGTGAAGCTCAGAAAATCGGCGATGAGACATTACAGTCCTCAGGGCTTAGTGAGAAATGAGCCCAGTATTAAAGAGTCTTATCTTTAAAAAGATAATTAATATGACGTCACTAATAATTTAAGGGTCTCTTAGGCTTAGAATTAAGATGCTATCTCTTTAAATTCAATGCTAATAGACAGTGAGACCTCTCAGTTGCTGGAGATTTATGGAATAGCCTTGCTATAGACGTATAATTCAGAACAGGCTTGAGTTATTCACTATAATCAGCACATATATAACGGTACTTAAACAATAAATATATATACTCACTGTCATAAATAGACCCCAAACCTCGCATATACTCTCTTAAATTACTAATATTTAAACTATAAACTCCTACATAAACCCTATTAAAACCCTAAAATAGTGTACTAATAGTCTACTTTTATCAATCAAACTACTGAAAGGGTTTTGGGGTTTTGAATGAGGTAAAATGAGCAAAATTTTACATCAATCTTAAGTAATGCAAAACCCTGTTAGTCATTTAAGAACGAAGATTAGGAGTTATGAACAAATAAATATAAAGAAAGATTATAATGGTGTAAATTATAAATGTTTGGGCTAATTTTTAAAACTATTGCCTAGATTAATTGTCCTTATAAAATAAAACAATTAGTGTGTGTAAAATTAATATTGACTTAATTATATATAACTATAGCCAATTATAATTTAATTTTTTATTAATTATTCTTAACCCCCCAACCTTTTGTCTTAATTGAAACATGGGAATATATTTCCAAAAAGACTAATAGAAAAATCACCTATTAAATTAAGGTTTTTCTTGTAGGCGATCAATTAAAATATATATTATGGAGAAAGATATCGAAGTTGTAAATATAAAAAGTTGAAACTTAATATTAAGAAACTCTTCAAATATCAAAAGAATATAGGGAGTATATAAATTATTAAAATAAGCAACTTCAGATATGGTATTTAAATTTTAATGAAATAGTATTATTTTGATAAATCTAAACAAACTATAACGAAAATTGAATATTAGAAAAAGTTTCATAAATAGTAATTGATAAAATCAATTTTTAAATGTCTAGAGTAGTACATAATTGAATCACTAACACCAAAATTAAAAAATAAAGTGGAATTATGAAACAAAAAAATTAAATTCAACCAAAATCAAACCATTATCTTCAACATTTAATATATAAATTAGAACACGTATAAAACTCATAAAAATTTTGGGGTTTTGATTCTATTCAGGAAAACTCTACTATTTTCGAATTTATTTATATTACATGCTTTATTAGATACTATTATTCTCGATAACCTTTATAAATTTAGAATAATTTATAAAAATTTTGACTTAAAAATATATTACAATAATTTTTTTAATTATGCCAATAGATCAGCAACAATAAAAATAATGGCTTTGGGTTTAAAAATACTGAAACAGCAAAAATAGAAAGTTAATGGAGAATGCCTACTTTAGATAAAATACATTCGGTTAATGCTAGATAAACATTAATTTAATTGTAATTAATAATTAAAAAAAATTAAAAGCAAAAATTTATATTTTTAAAATACTTTCTTAATAATTAATAGTATAAGTATGGCTTGAAAAATTACACTATCATTAGAATAACATTCTATATACACATTAATTAAATATCCTATAACTTTATATGAATATAATTAAATCTTTTAACTAAATAAAATTTTGCAAACTTCCTTAATTTTATTGGCAAATTATGTATAATTATTGTTTTTATTGTGCACCTTTTCATTTTAGTTTTTGAGTAAAGTTATTAGTATCAAGTGTAAATAATGCTGAAGATGCTTTCTCCCAATCTCCTCTACGGAAGCATCAGGTATGGTCAACACCAAATTCGGCCGTTGTCTAAACAAGTGTCCTTTCTTCGGGGGGGGTCTAAGTCGGTACCACTAAATTTTTGAAATCCTAAGTCGGTACCATATGAGAAAAAAAAATTTTTCATTCAAAAATATAAATATTTATTTTAAAGTTAACTTAATTTATATTTTGATAACATTTTTAATTAATTATATAAAGAAAAAAAAGACATCATGATATTGTAAATACCGCTGATCAAATTATTTATGTTTTACAATTTACTTAGGATATCAAAAATGTTATTGAAGCACTTGAAGATATTGGGATTCTTGAGAGATGTGAAATGCAGTGTATGTTTAATGAATATGAAACTAAGATCAAGAAATGACACACCTGTCCATGAAGAATTCAAATTTAATATATTATTCAATAATAGCAACAATAATATTAATAAAATGATGATGTAGAAAATGATAATGAAAATGATGAAGTTTATGATGAAGAATTTGAAGAAGAAAAAAAATAAGGTCAAGATGTTAAAATGTACGATGAAGATGAAAACAACAATGAAAATACAAGACCAAGAAATTTTAGAGGTACAAACTAAATTGAAAGCTTATGGTTTTAACAAAAAAACTTTTTTTAAATTTTTATAGCACAGTAAGCGATGAAAATTTTTCTTTGCATGACTTTTTAATGAAGGCTCTTTAGAGAAGACATGTCAAAATGAAAAAAGAAAAACCAGATGAATCCTAAGCTGAGATTTTTAATATATTATTAATTACTTATAATTTTTTTGAATGAAAAAAAAACTTTATTTTATGTGGTACAGACTTAGAATTTTTGTGTAAAAAATTTCAAAAATTGAGTGGTACAGACTTAGACCCCCCCCCTTTTCTTCCATGTACCAACTCCGAATATTCAAGCCTTGTCATGTGCTGTCATTTAAATTCATACCTACCAGCTCCGGACGAGTATCCCGTGCTTTTTACCAAGTACAGACACTATAGAATACTGGGACTTTTACATTTTATTTAAATAAACACAAAAAAATGTACCATTAACTTTTTTTGTATAGTTACAACAGTTCAAACCGCCTAAAATTAAAAAATCTGTAAGTATTAATGCAAAATCTAAAAATAATATTAAGCTTGGACACCATTTCTATAAGGCAGTGACCTTGTGAAAAAAAAGATATTTACTATTAAAAATTCATAAATCTCAAAATACTTTATGCACTAATTTCAACTCCTTTAGGAACTTAAAAGTCTACTTGGAATGGATTTTTGTAATTATACATTTTGATTTTGTGTAAACAACAAATAGGGGTTTCTTCTCAGACATTTGTAAAAATATCACTCTTGTACATTTTAGATTTTTAAGCAAATAAATGTAGGATCTAATATCTGTACAGCGAAAACTCATGAATAAGATTTGATTAAACTCAATTATAATTTAAATTAAAAGCAGTGCTAATTAGTGCCTCTTATATATACTATTAATTTGATTTCAAATATATTTTTTGAATTTTCCCAAATCATTTATATTTTTATAGTAAGGTAATAATTAAATATGATAAAAATTCATTTAATTATAGATGTAAAACTATTAAAATTCACAATTCCTTCATTTATTTTATTTTTTGGCATATAATTATTAAATATTTATTAGTTTATCTGAATCATACTTACATAACTTCATCAATAATAATTATTCTTATTGTGAAATTTAATAAAATATTTTTAATTATTATATAATTGTAGAATTTAATAAGAAGCCTAAAATAATTTTATCATTATAATAAATATTCATTTATCAAACCAGCAATTAAGTAGGTTTAACTAGATTTTAAAAATAACTGAGTTTTTATCAACTAAAAAATTAAAAAGTTGTTATCTGTTTCACTAACTTTATTTAAGTTTTGAGTAAAAAAACATTCGAATATTCATCAATTATCATAAAAACTCTTTTTTTATTTGTTATTTTTACCTAAACTCTCTTGAAACGGGGGAAAAAAGAATTTTGCTTTACTTATCAATTGAAAATATTTGATTTCGGCATCCACTAATCTTTTAAAACTTTATAAAATAAATGATAAAAGTGTATCAAGAGAATCTTCTTAACAGCATTTTTATATTTAGATGTGTTAGAGCATTCCCAAATTTTAAAATATATCTCTTTTTTAGTGCTTCTAAGATCTGCAAATAGACAGTTACGATCTCCAAGCCAACAAAAATAATTAATGGTTTTTAAGTCACTATAACAGTAATTTACTAAGAAATATAAGATTAATATTATTTCATTTATACAAACTCTTTCTTAATTAGCTTTACTTTAATTAAAAATTATGTTATAAAATTTTCTTCAAGGGCAGTTTATCAGAAAGATTCCTACAAATGCCTAAAATTTTTTATTTTGTGTTAAAATAATTAATGTAAAAAATCATATATAACTTATCAAGATTTAGAAATTACCTTGCCAGTTAATATAGTAAGTAAAAATAAATGCTCTGTATTTATTACTAATACAATATTCATGAAATTATTGAAAAATAGTCTATGACATTAGGGGGTATTAAATAATTAATCCTTTTTTAATTTTAGCATTAATTATTTAATAATTTCATGAAAAATTAATAAGATATTCATGTATTAAAATAATTGCAAATTTTGATCAATTTGTTTTTTTTACAGGTGTGATTTTTAAATATTAATAAAAATGAGAAATTTTTTTTATCGAAATAATAGGTAAAGTATCAAGGTTAAGATATAATTTTAAGCATAACTGTTCACCCCGAGCCCCCCCCCACCTCCATATAAATAATTTTTTTTCAGTGTAATTTTTCTTGCCCTGCGAGCGGCTATTACAAATAATGATTTATTTTTATAAGATTCATTATATCCGTTAACGTTTTTGTGTACAAGCTCCCATAGGAAAATATTTGAAAATCCAAACAAATGTTATTTTTATATATTATTCTAAATATTCTAAGATAACAAATTTTTTTTGTAACATTCATATTATTGTACTTTTAATAAGTTAACAATAAAATTCCTTATTTAACTGGAATGTATTTTTATTTTTAATTTTATTGTTAACTTATTAAAAGTACAATAATATGAATGTAACAAATAAAGTTTGTTATCTTAGAATATTTAGAATAATATATAAAAATAACATTTGTTTGGATTTGTAAATATTTTCCTATGGGAGCATGTACACAAAAACGTTAACGGATATAATGAATCTTATAAAAATAAATCATTATTTGTAATAGCCGCTCGCAGGGCAAGAAAAATTACACTGAAAAAAAATTATTTATATGGAGGTGGGGAGGGCTCAGGGTTAACACATAACTATTTAAATTAATATTTAATTAATTTTTACACTATAATTTATTTGTTTTTTTTAATTTAAATTTTAATGTAAAGATAATCTATTTATTTATACTAGAATAACTTAGTAATTAAAAAATACTGAGAAAATTTTAATCGAACATAATTAATGTGATATAATCAACCTCTTATGGTTTAGGATTCAGATAATTTGGAATTGCTGATTTGACTACAGGTATATGCAGATATATAAGAATTGTTGATAGGTTTACTTAAACAGAAACTCCTGCGTTCGAAACTTCATAAATTATTTAGTGGGATTCGATAAATTTAAATTATGTATTGATTTTAAAATAAAAAATTAATAGCTGACTATTTATTTATATGATTGAAAATTTGATTCATAATATTAAATGAAGGGGTGAACTTTCCTGCTTCGTGCAGTTCCCCCTCACGGAAGTTTTCTGCCCATTCTGTAGTTTAAAACCCAACTTTAAAATTTTAATTTTTTTGGAATTATAATATAAGAAACATATAAATCCCACTTTCAATTACCATCACTTTTTACTAAAAAACTTTTCTAATATATGATTTTCAAGGTTTATATTTATTTTTTGTCTAATTATATTTTAAACATAATGTTTAACTTTAATTATTTTAAATAAATTATTGATGTTATTCTCATTAAAATATTAAATCTTTATCAAGGTAGAAACGATTTTGGATGCTTGATTTTAGATAATTAGATCATATCTTATGATTATATGATTTTTAGAATTTTTATAAATATATTATTCTTCATGTTTGGGGCAGGAAACTTCTCCCCTTTGGTGGATATAAAATATTGAGGCAGGAGACATGCACCCCTAAATAAATTATCAAATAAGCAAAAAAAATATATAAATGTACATATTTACTTATCAATTTATACATTTTTCAGCATTTTAGGAAAAAATTTTTAAATTATTATCCTAATTTATTGATGATTATATATACTTCCTTGGCACTACTCATGGAAACAACGCTTTCTTATTGTTTAAAATAAATAATAATTAAATACTTTTCATAATTCCTAATGTTAAAGTAAAAAAATACTGATAAGGAAAATACTATAATTGAATCTTCTTAGCTTTTTTTATCAATAGATTTATAGTTTTGATTATATGTTTTATATCAATTTATGAAATTTTTAACAGTTATCTTAGAAATGAAACTATTTAATTGAAATATTTAAAAACAAGACTAGTCAATAATTTATACTAAAAAAACTCGCAATATAATCAAAACCCCAAAACCCCTTAGTGAGGTTTATAAGTGCTTTGATTAGTAGGGTAAAGTTGGGGTTTTATTAGGGTTAGTAAAGAAATTAGGCCAGTTTGCAAAATGAGAAATAGAAATTAGCGATTTTTGGGGTCTATTTATGATGAGAAATATTTAGATTTACTGCTTAAGCTTAGGTATGGTGCGAGTATTAATATAGACTAACTCAAACCAGTTATGAATTATGCTGCTATAGCAAAGCTCCTGCGCAAGAGTGCCTCAACAGTTAGGTATCATTGCTTGTTAGCTGTTTAGCATTTCAATTCTGGTTCTTGATAACATCCTGTAAGAAAATAAAAGTTCTCTTAGCACCATATTGAATATCTCTGCGATTCTAAGACTCTTAAGTATTGGGCACATTTCCCACTTGACTAGCGAGCTGTGATGTTTCATCGCAAGTTTCCTGACATGCGTATCTCACCATAGACTATCGCAAATATTTATTGAAGGAATGGTATTACCTTCAAGACTGTCAATAGAGTGAAGAAAGTGATTGACTTTACTCTGCCATTTTATAGTAATAATTTAAACTATATATATGATTAAATGCAGAGGTCTGTTGATAATAACATCAAGTTCATACACGCTGATGAAGCTGTGTTTACGTTCAACACCTTTATTAATAAGTCTTGGTACAAGAAGTACGATAATATAGAAGTGTATGACTAAAAGGTTAAGGTTGTCACTCACGCAATTTTGGCTGGTATCAGTGAAGATTCAGGCTTAGAAACTTATGTTATTCATCCTCGCTCTATTAAGCGAGAGCAGTATATAGAGTTCTTACATAAGCTAAGAGATAAGTACAACGATCAAGAGATCATCCTGTTTGTTGATAACCTCTCAGTTCATAAGACTAAGGAATCTAAGAAAGCTTATGAAGAATTAAAGATAACTCCTGTGTATAACGTTCCTTACAGTCCTCAATTTAATGGAATCGAATTCTATTGGAGTTAGATTAAGACTCACTACAAGAAACTCTTGCTGTATCACCTAATGCATGATCTACCAATCGACACAGTAGACTTAATACAGAGTAGTTGCAAGAGAGTGGGTAAAGACTAGACTACGATATGTGCAAGGAAAGGAAGAATGAATGTTTATTAATAAGTGTTAGACTTAAATGAATGAATTATTTCACATATCAAACGAACTCTTAAATGGATTCGGCTTCTCTTTCTTTTCTTCCTCTGGTGCTTTACTAGGACCCATGTTTCTTCTCTTTGTACCAGCACCAGCATCTATGTTCATTTCATCAGACTTTTAAACTTAATTATAAAGTCTCTTGCTAACTTAATGAATGGTTTGAGACTTTCTCTATCTGTGAACCTTTGCATTCTCTTTCATTAGAAATATACCAGTTCCAGGTTTCCCTAAAAAGTTATAAATCAAAGCTTACTAGAGAGATAAGGATGCTTCTTAAGCTCTGCTAGCCACGTCTCGCTTATTAGTATTCCTTGCTTCTTTTAATCTTCAGGAGAAATAGAGTAGCGTTTCTTATGAGCTTCTTCTATAATTTCTCTCAAATAATCCTCTTTGATTGTACCAAGAACACCAAAGAAGAAGTTTCTTTCAGGCAATTTATTTGAGAGTTACTTCTTGCTAGGAAGGTAAATAACCACTTCATCATCTTTCATTGCATCCTCGTAGAGATTTGTGACTGAAATCTCTGGGTAGTTAGGTATTTCAATCAGTTTGATTTCTATGTTTTTAAAAGCTTTCTTCTCCTCGCAGAGTATTGCTTTTAAGAATGATATTTTAGTACCTTCCATCGTTGGAAGGAATAGACCAACTGTATACATCGTTGATTAACATCAATTTATTTTACCATGCTAAGTAAGGTATCGATAGAGATCCTCCTTGCTTCTGAATCTTGATATCATTTCTTGAGCCTCAACCCTTTTCATTTGTTCATTGAATGATTCCATCTTTGTTCCTCTTCCTATTAATGAATTTCAAGTTTTAATTTATAGACTTCTGGATCCTATCCTTTAAAATCTTACTATTAAATATGGGCATCTTATAGGAGGTCAACCCTGTAAAGATACGTGGAGAAGGTTCGCAGAAGCTGTAACAAACTTCAGAGATGGAGCTCCATTTTTATCAATTTAGTTCCATTAAATTAGTACTAAATTTGTTTAAATTTAATTAGTACCGGTACTAAATTCGTTTAAGTTTAATTGGTACCAATTTTATAGTACCAAAACTTAATTAGTACCTAGTTTTAATGCAGTGAGGTTTTAATGGAAAAGTTCCAATCTGGTTCAAAACTTAATTGGTACCAGTACCAACCTGAACTTTATCTGAGTTGGTACCAGAATCAAAATTATTAAGTGCAAAATTACAAAAATTATAGTTATAAACTGAGTATAAATATGAAGTCTTAGAGCTGAGATCAAACCATCATTAATGCTGTAGCAACTCCTATATAGTCCAGCTATAGCTATAGAGGTTTTAAGAGCTTTATAATAGAAATTTAAATTTGAATTTAAACATGGCGGTCAACTTAAATCGTAGAGCGGCACTTTTAGGAGCAGGTCAATCAATGCTTAACTTTGGTTCAACCAAGAAACAAGAAGTTATATATATTGAGAGGGAGGCAGAGCTAAGAGCTCTTGAATTTGAAGCACAGGTTTTTATTATATAGGTTTAAAACATGAAACAGAAAGCTGAAATAGAAGTTTAAACATTAATAAAAGATGTTGAGGAAGAAAAAGAACAGCTTCAGATTTAAAGGATTAAAACTTTTGAATGCTAAGACTGCTAAAATCTTTTCTCTACTGATTCAGTTCGAAGAGACATATGAAAGAGGTTCACTCTGGAAAGCTAAGGTGTATTTTAAGCATGATAAGGTCGATGGCAGGTAATAGTGCACGACTTGTGAGAAGTCTTATACTCACTCAGCTAAAGTTAAGAAACATATGCAGAAGCATCACCTAAGTGAGTTCTTGATTTAAGATAAAAAGACTTAGAAATTAGTGCCCGCTAAAAGAAAATCTAATAATCTTGAGACTTAAAAAGAACAACAGGAGAAGCTCAAGAGGGAGAAGCGAATAGAATTAA
The DNA here is from genome assembly GCA_000711775.1 of Oxytricha trifallax. NCBI lineage: Eukaryota > Ciliophora > Spirotrichea > Sporadotrichida > Oxytrichidae > Oxytricha > Oxytricha trifallax. Next base: position 15,451 of record ARYC01022090.1, read on the forward strand.
TGAATCAACCTGCTGGTAATGTCTTTTTAGCATGCTTTTAAGAGAGAGCCATGTATATTCCTGCACTAAATGCAGTAGACCTTAGCAGTTGTATTGAAAACTACTTACAAATAAACGTACCTGCTAAAGCAAAACTCATAGTGGTTGATGACTATGCCTACAAGGTATATCCTTTCAGCTATCTCCTTAAAAACCAGCAGTATCAAAATGAGTTTGCTAACGAATATATTGTACTTAGAGAGGCTTAGAAAAAAGATTGCAAGAATTTGCTCAAGCTAGATGGTGTTATTTTAGGGTTTGGTTTCATCGCACTAAGGCTAAAAAAGTTTGAAATGACTCTCCGAGATTAGCTATATTAAAACAGATACCCAGATGACTTGAATGATATTCTATCTAATATGATAAAGGGTGTTTAGGAACTTCACGAGCTTGGATACGTTCATAGAGATTGAAGCCTGAAAATGTTATGCTAAACCTTTGCCCTTTAGAAGTAGTTGTAATCGATTTTAATAGAGCCTTATGATAAGAGATTGTAACCTTAGCAAAGGTTCTCGGTACTCCAGGTTACTTCCCAATCAGAGAGAAATGGACTAATGGCTCTATTTAGTGGGATGTTTGGGCAGTAGCTGCAATAATAGTTGAGTGCGATATGGAAAGCATGACTTACATTAATACAAAATATGAAAATAATCAATAAATCTAGCTGAGAAGCACATAAAACAAGATGATGTATGCTAAGAAATAAAGAAAATTGTAGAGAATATAATAGTAAGAGCTCCAGCATATCCAAGACAATCGTTAGACGATATGCTCGAACCACTAAAGAAAGCGAGATTCAAGAGATACAATAAAGACAAGCAAGTAAAATTCGTGTGATAAAATTAAACTAATACTCATTAAATACATATTAAAGTCTCATTAAACTTGCGTTTTCTCTACAAACCCTAATAAAACCCCAACTTTACCCTACTAATCAAAGCACTTATAAACCTCACTAAGGGGTTTTGGGGTTTTGATTACTGCATTAAATTTTAATTTAAAATTTTTTTTATACTTATAGATATTTTTTTATATTAAATTATAATCAAAAACTATCATTAATGCATATCTTTTCCCGTTTTAGTGAATTAATTAAATTAAACATGTTTTAAGTTGAATTCTTTTATAATTGGTTTGATTTTAAAGCTTTATAAATAAAATGCTTTCAAAAGCAACTTTTATTAATGATAATTACTTAAAACAAGGACAATTCATATATTTATTAGATTGTTAAATTTACTGTATAATTCAGATATCAGAATAATATTAATTTTTAATGTCCCCCAATAAATTTCAATGAAGTCTTTAATTGTCCAACATGTAAGAAGTCTTTCAATAACAGTAAAAAGTAAAAACTTAAGAATTTTAATAATTATTATTCACTATTATTAATGAAACTTGAAAGGAATATCCATCTTTCAGAATATTAAAACTGCATGAACTGGTAGAATTTATATAAGATTATAAGCAACAAATTTAGATGTTAATTATAAAGATAGAAATTATTATTTTAG
>ARYC01022091.1:0-17313 GCA_000711775.1 Oxytricha trifallax
CGTAATTCTTTCATCAATATTTGTTTTTCATCACATGACAAGAGCAATTAAATTTTATAACTCACTCAGTGACTTAGAGAGTCGAAACACCTTTACTTACTTTAAAGTTAAAGGAAATGCAACTAAAATATCATTAAAACATTTGCAATTATATGGACGAGCTGAATGCATATGATATCGATTATTCTTTTATCATACTTGTATTAAAAAGTATAAAATCTTTTAAATACATAATTAGGTCATTTTACTTCTAAGGAATTTTTGGGCGCATAATCGAAATAGAGGAAGGATTGAAGATATGTTACGTGAGTATAACAGCATACACTTATTGAAATATAAGTTGAGATAATTGAAACAATTTCTTTTTCTGCTTCTCTCTATTCAATCATTTATTTCCAAGTGGCTTTAGCCCCTTCTCTAAAGATTATTGAAAGTAGAATGTGCGTGCAGTCAAGCAGTCAGTAACAAATACCTGAACCAATTTTAATTAAATTTTCATTGCTAAGTAACAAACTTGTCAAAGATATTAAGATACGAGAGACGTTCATTTACTTGCTTTGTATATTGAAGAACCTGTTTTAAATCTTAAAACTGTTAGCATAAGAGCTCTGCTAAATTTGTTTTTACATTGACATAGTACTTACATCATCTCGTTTACATCAAATTAAATAAGCTATGTATTTTTTATAGAATGGGCACATTTCTCTTTTCGTCATAGAAATGAAATGAAGATTTTTTCATGGGTTTTGGAGTCTTGAAATCATTCATAGAAAATTCTCAATGATACATCGTTCGATTGAAAAGATTTCTAAAAGTTAGCAAATCTTGTAAATTTTGAGATTTGACTTTTGTTGAAGGTTCCACTTGATAATAAAATTTAGAGGCTTTGACTATCTTTCGGCTAAATTGAATTGTCAAGCCTCAATTAAATTTAAATTCTCTACAAAGTTTTATCTTTGCGTTTTCATATCTGCCGACGGGAACCATGTCAATTCTTGCAAGATTATGATTTGAACTTTTATAAGAATGAGATTTAAGAAAGACTTAAGACTTATTTGTTTCTAAATGCGCGCCCCAAGCACACCGACAGTCTTTGTAATTCTTTCATCAATATTTGTTTTTCATCACATGACAAGAGCAATTAAACTTTATAACTCGCTCAGTTACTTAGAGAGTCGAAAACCCTTTACTTACTTTTAAAAAGTTAAAGGAAATGCAACTAAAATATCATTAAAACATTTGCAATTATATGGACGAGCTGAATGCATATGATATCGATTATTCTTTTATCATACTTGTATTAAAAAGTATAAAATCTTTTAAATACATAATTAGGTCATTTTACTTCTAAGGAATTTTTGGGCGCATAATCGAAATAGAGGAAGGATTGAAGATATGTTACGTGAGTATAACAGCATACACTTATTGAAATATAAGTTGAGATAATTGAAACAATTTCTTTTTCTGCTTCTCTCTATTCAATCATTTATTTCCAAGTGGCTTTAGCCCCTTCTCTAAAGATTATTGAAAGTAGAATGTGCGTGCAGTCAAGCAGTCAGTAACAAATACCTGAACCAATTTTAATTAAATGCTTTCAGTGCTAAGTAACAAACTTGTCAAAGATCTTAAGATACGAAAGACGTTCATTTACCTGCTTTATATATTGAAGAACCTGTATTAAATCTTAAAACTGTTAGCATAAGAGCTCTGCTAAATTTGTTTTTAAATTGACATAGTACTAACATCATCTCTTTTACATCAAATTAAATAAGCTAAGTTCTATGTATTTTTCTAGGATGGGCACATTTCTCTTTTCGTCATAGAAATGAAATGAAGATTTTTCATGGGTTTTGGAGTCTTGAAATCATTCATAGAAAATTCTCAATGATACATCGTTCGATTGAAAAGATTTCTAAAAGTTAGCAAATCTTGTAAATTTTGAAATTTGACTTTTGTTGAAGGTTCCTCTTGAAAATAAAATTTAGATGCTTTGACTATCTTTCGGCTAAATTGAATTGTCAAGCCTCAATTAAATTTAAATTCATTACAAAGTTTTATCTTTGCACATTCATATCTGCTGGCAAGAACCATGTCTATTCTTGCAAAGTTATGATTTAAACTTTTATTAAGAAAAAGATTTAAGACTATAATTTGCTTAAAATGCGTCTTTGTAATTCTTTCATCAATATTTGATTTTCATCACATGACAAGAGCAATTGAACTTTATAACTCACTCAGTTACTTAGATAGTCGAAACACCTTTACTTACTTTTAAAGTTAAAGGAAATGCAACTAAAATATCATTAAAACATTTGCAATTATATGGACGAGCTGAATGCATATGATATCGATTATTCTTTTATCATACTTGTATTAAAAAGTATAAAATCTTTTAAATACATAATTAGGTCATTTTACTTCTAAGGAATTTTTGGGCGCATAATCGAAATAGAGGAAGGATTGAAGATATGTTACGTGAGTATAACAGCATACACTTATTGAAATATAAGTTGAGATAATTGAAACAATTTCTTTTTCTGCTTCTCTCTATTCAATCATTTATTTCCAAGTGGCTTTAGCCCCTTCTCTAAAGATTATTGAAAGTAGAATGTGCGTGCAGTCAAGCAGTCAGTCACAAATACCTGAACCAATTTTAATTAAATGCTTTCATTGCTAAGTAAAAAACTTGTCAAAGATCTTAAGATACGAAAGACGTTCATTTACCTGCTTTATATATTGATGAAACTGTATTAAATCTTAAAACTGTTAGCATAAGAGCTCTTCTAAATTTGTTTTTACATTGACATAGTACTAACATCATCTCGTTTACATCAAATTAAATAAGCTATGTATTTTTTATAGGATGGGCACATTTCTCTTTTCGCATAGAAATGAAATGAAGATTTTTTCATGGGTTTTGGAGTCTTGAAATCATTCATAGAAAATTCTCAATGATACATCGTTCGATTGAAAAGATTTCTAAAAGTTAGCAAATCTTGTAAATTTTGAAATTTGACTTTTGTTGAAGTTCCACTTGAAAATATAATTTAGAGGCTTTGACTATCTTTCGGCTAAATTGAATTGTCAAGCCTCAATTAAATTTTAATTCATTACAAAGTTTAATCTTTGCACATTCATATCTGCTGGCAAGAACCATGTCTATTCTTGCAAAGTTATGATTGAAACTTTTATTAAGAATAAGATTTAAGACTATAATTTGCTTAAAATGCGTCTTTGTAATTCTTTCATCAATATTTGTTTTTCATCAAGCCAAGAGCAATTAAATTTTATAACTCACTCAGTGACTTAGAGAGTCGAAACACCTTTACTTACTTTTAAAAGTTAAAGGAAATGCAACTAAAATATCATTAAAACATTTGCAATTATATGGACGAGCTGAATGCATATGATATCGATTATTCTTTTATCATACTTGTATTAAAAAGTATAAAATCTTTTAAATACATAATTAGGTCATTTTACTTCTAAGGAATTTTTGGGCGCATAATCGAAATAGAGGAAGGATTGAAGATATGTTACGTGAGTATAACAGCATACACTTATTGAAATATAAGTTGAGATAATTGAAACAATTTTTTTTTCTGCTTCTCTCTATTCAATCATTCATTTCCAAGAGGCTTTAGCACCTTCTCTAAAGATTATTGAAAGTAGAATGTATGTGCAGTCAGTCAGTCAGTAACAAATACCTGAACCAATTTTAATTAAATGCTTTCATTGCTAAGTAACAAACTTGTCAAAGATATTAAGATACGAGAGACGTTCATTTACTTGCTTTGTATATTGAAGAACCTGTTTTAAATCTTAAAACTGTTAGCATAAGAGCTCTGCTAAATTTGTTTTTACATTGACATAGTACTTACATCATCTCGTTTACATCAAATTAAATAAGCTATGTATTTTTTATAGAATGGGCACATTTCTCTTTTCGTCATAGAAATGAAATGAAGATTTTTTCATGGGTTTTGGAGTCTTGAAATCATTCATAGAAAATTCTCAATGATACATCGTTCGATTGAAAAGATTTCTAAAAGTTAGCAAATCTTGTAAATTTTGAGATTTGACTTTTGTTGAAGGTTCCACTTGAAAATATAATTTAGAGGCTTTGACTATCTTTCGGCTAAATTGAATTGTCAAGCCTCAATTAAATTTAAATTCATTACAAAGTTTTATCTTTGCACATTCTTATCTGCTGGCAAGAACCATGTCTATTCTTGCAAAGTTATGATTAAAACCTTTATTAAGAATAAGATTTAAGACTATAATTTGCTTAAAATGCGTCTTTGTAATTCTTTCATCAATATTTGTTTTTCATCACATGACAAGAGCAATTAAACTTTATAACTCACTCAGTGACTTAGAGAGTCGAAAAACCTTTACTTACTTTTAAAAGTTAAAGGAAATGCCACTAAAATATCATTAAAACATTTGCAATTATATGGACGAGCTTAATGCATATGATATCGATTATTCTTTTATCATACTTGTATTAAAAAGTATTAAATCATTTTAATACATAATTAAGTCATTTGACTTCTAAGGAATTTTTGGGCTCATAATCGAAATAGAGGAAGGATTGAAAATATGTTACGTGAGTATAACAGCATACACTTATTGAAATATAAGTTGAGATAATTGAAACAATTTCTTTTTCTGCTTCTCTCTATTCAATCATTTATTTCCAAGTGGCTTTAGCCCCTTCTCTAAATTATTGAAAGTAGAATGTGCGTGCAGTCAAGCAGTCAGTCACAAATACCTGAACCAATTTTAATTAAATGCTTTCATTGCTAAGTAAAAAACTTGTCAAAGATCTTAAGATACGAAAGACGTTCATTTACCTGCTTTATATATTGATGAAACTGTATTAAATCTTAAAACTGTTAGCATAAGAGCTCTGCTAAATTTGTTTTTACGTTGACATAGTACTAACATCATCTCGTTTACATCAAATTAAATAAGCTAAGTTCTATGTATTTTTTATAGGATGGGCACATTTCTCATTTCGTCATAGAAATGAAATGAAGATTTTTCATCGGTTTTGGAGTCTTGAAATCATTCATAGAAAATTCTCAATGATACATCGTTCGATTGAAAAGATTTCTAAAAGTTAGCAAATCTTGTAAATTTTGAAATTTGACTTTTGTTGAAGGTTCCACTTGAAAATATAATTTAGAGGCTTTGACTATCTTTCGGCTAAATTGAATTGTCAAGCCTCAATTAAATTTTAATTCATTACAAAGTTTAATCTTTGCACATTCATATCTGCTGGCAAGAACCATGTCTATTCTTGCAAAGTTATGATTGAAACTTTTATTAAGAATAAGATTTAAGACTATAATTTGCTTAAAATGCGTCTTTGTAATTCTTTCATCAATATTTGTTTTTCATCACATGACAGAGCAATTTTTAAAAGTTAAAGGAAATGCAACTAAAATATCATTAAAACATTTGCAATTATATGGACGAGCTGAATGCATATGATATCGATTATTCTTTTATCATACTTGTATTAAAAAGTATAAAATCTTTTAAATACATAATTAGGTCATTTTACTTCTAAGGAATTTTTGGGCGCATAATCGAAATAGAGGAAGGATTGAAGATATGTTACGTGAGTATAACAGCATACACTTATTGAAATATAAATTGAGATAATTGAAACAATTTTTTTTCTGCTTCTCTCTATTCAATCATTCATTTCCAAGTGGCTTTAGCCCCTTCTCTAAAGATTATGAAAGTAGAATGTGCGTGCAGTCAAGCAGTCAGTAACAAATACCTGAACCAATTTTAATTAAATGCTTTCAGTGCTAAGTAAAAAACTTGTCAAAGATCTTAAGATACGAAAGACGTTCATTTACCTGCTTTATATATTGATGAAACTGTATTAAATCTAACTGTTAGCATAAGAGCTCTTCTAAATTTGTTTTTACATTGACATAGTACTAACATCATCTCGTTTACATCAAATTAAATAAGCTATGTATTTTTTATAGGATGGGCACATTTCTCTTTTCGCATAGAAATGAAATGAAGATTTTTTCATGGGTTTTGGAGTCTTGAAATCATTCATAGAAAATTCTCAATGATACATCGTTCGATTGAAAAGATTTCTAAAAGTTAGCAAATCTTGTAAATTTTGAAATTTGACTTTTGTTGAAGGTTCCACTTGAAAATAAAATTTAGAGGCTTTGACTATCTTTCGGCTAAATTGAATTGTCAAGCCTCAATTAAATTTAAATTCATTACAAAGTTTTATCTTTGCACATTCATATCTGCTGGCAAGAACCATGTCTATTCTTGCAAAGTTATGATTAAAACCTTTATTAAGAATAAGATTTAAGACTATAATTTGCTTAAAATGCGTCTTTGTAATTCTTTCATCAATATTTGTTTTTCATCACATGACAAAAGCAATTAAACTTTATAACTCACTCAGTTACTTAGAGAATCGAAAAACCTTTACTTACTTTTAAAAGTTAAAGGAAATGCCACTAAAATATCATTAAAACATTTGCAATTATATGGACGAGCTGAATGCATATGATATCCATTATTCTATTATCATACTTGTATTAAAAAGTATTAAATCATTTTAATACATAATTAAGTCATTTGACTTCTAAGGAATTTTTGGGCTCATAATCGAAATAGAGGAAGGATTGAAAATATGTTACGTGAGTATAACAGCATACACTTATTGAAATATAAGTTGAGATAATTGAAACAATTTCTTTTTCTGCTTCTCTCTATTCAATCATTCATTTCCAAGAGGCTTTAGCACCTTCTCTAAAGATTATGAAAGTAGAATGTACGTGCAGTCAAGCAGTCAGTAACAAATACCTGAACAAATTTTAATTAAATGCTTTCATTGCTAAGTAAAAAACTTGTCAAAGATATTAAGAAACGAAAGACGTTCATTTACCTGCTTTATATATTGAAGAAACTGTATTAAATCTTAAAACTGTTAGCATAAGAGCTCTGCTAAATTTGTTTTTACATTGACATAGTACTAACATCATCTCGTTTACATCAAATTAAATAAGCTAAGTTCTATGTATTTTTTATAGGATGGGCACATTTCTCATTTCGTCATAGAAATGAAATGAAGATTTTTTCATCGGTTTTGGAGTCTTGAAATCATTCATAGAAAATTCTCAATGATACATCGTTCGATTGAAAAGATTTCTAAAAGTTAGCAAATCTTGTAAATTTTGAGATTTGACTTTTGTTGAAGGTTCCACTTGAAAATATAATTTAGAGGCTTTGACTATCTTTCGGCTAAATTGAATTGTCAAGCCTCAATTAAATTTAAATTCATTACAAAGTTTTATCTTTGCACATTCTTATCTGCTGGCAAGAACCATGTCTATTCTTGCAAAGTTATGATTAAAACCTTTATTAAGAATAAGATTTAAGACTATAATTTGCTTAAAATGCGTCTTTGTAATTCTTTCATCAATATTTGTTTTTCATCACATGACAGAGGCAATTTTTAAAGTTAAAGGAAATGCAACTAAAATATCATTAAAACATTTGCAATTATATGGACGAGCTGAATGCATATGATATCGATTATTCTTTTATCATACTTGTATTAAAAAGTATAAAATCTTTTAAATACATAATTAGGTCATTTTACTTCTAAGGAATTTTTGGGCGCATAATCGAAATAGAGGAAGGATTGAAGATATGTTACGTGAGTATAACAGCATACACTTATTGAAATATTAGTTGAGATAATTGAAACAATTTTTTTTTCTGCTTCTCTCTATTCAATCATTCATTTCCAAGTGGCTTTAGCCCCTTCTCTTAAGATTATCGAAAGTTGAATGTGCGTGCAGTCAGTCAGTCACAAATACCTGAACCAATTTTAATTAAATGCTTTCATTGCTAAGTAACAAACTTGTCAAAGATATTAAGATACGAGAGACGTTCATTTACCTGCTTTATATATTGAAGAACCTGTATTAAATCTTAAAACTGTTAGCATAAGAGCTCTTCTAAATTTGTTTTTACATTGACATAGTACTAACATCATCTCGTTTACATCAAATTAAATAAGCTATGTATTTTTTATAGGATGGGCACATTTCTCTTTTCGCATAGAAATGAAATGAAGATTTTTTCATGGGTTTTGGAGTCTTGAAATCATTCATAGAAAATTCTCAATGATACATCGTTCGATTGAAAAGATTTCTAAAAGTTAGCAAATCTTGTAAATTTTGAAATTTGACTTTTGTTGAGGTTCCACTTGAAAATATAATTTAGAGGCTTTGACTATCTTTCGGCTAAATTGAATTGTCAAGCCTCAATTAAATTTTAATTCATTACAAAGTTTAATCTTTGCACATTCATATCTGCTGGCAAGAACCATGTCTATTCTTGCAAAGTTATGATTGAAACTTTTATTAAGAATAAGATTTAAGACTATAATTTGCTTAAAATGCGTCTTTGTAATTCTTTCATCAATATTTGTTTTTCATCACATGACAAGAGCCAATTTTAAAAGTTAAAGGAAATGCAACTAAAATATCATTAAAACATTTGCAATTATATGGACGAGCTGAATGCATATGATATCGATTATTCTTTTATCATACTTGTATTAAAAAGTATAAAATCTTTTAAATACATAATTAGGTCATTTTACTTCTAAGGAATTTTTGGGCGCATAATCGAAATAGAGGAAGGATTGAAGATATGTTACGTGAGTATAACAGCATACACTTATTGAAATATAAATTGAGATAATTGAAACAATTTTTTTTCTGCTTCTCTCTATTCAATCATTCATTTCCAAGTGGCTTTAGCCCCTTCTCTAAAGATTATTGAAAGTAGAATGTGCGTGCAGTCAAGCAGTCAGTCACAAATACCTGAACCAATTTTAATTAAATGCTTTCATTGCTAAGTAAAAAACTTGTCAAAGATCTTAAGATACGAAAGACGTTCATTTACCTGCTTTATATATTGATGAAACTGTATTAAATCTTAAAACTGTTAGCATAAGAGCTCTGCTAAATTTGTTTTTACGTTGACATAGTACTAACATCATCTCGTTTACATCAAATTAAATAAGCTAAGTTCTATGTATTTTTCTAGGATGGGCACATTTCTCTTTTCGTCATAGAAATGAAATGAAGATTTTTCATGGGTTTTGGAGTCTTGAAATCATTCATAGAAAATTCTCAATGATACATCGTTCGATTGAAAAGATTTCTAAAAGTTAGCAAATCTTGTAAATTTTGAAATTTGACTTTTGTTGAAGGTTCCACTTGAAAATATAATTTAGAGGCTTTGACTATCTTTCGGCTAAATTGAATTGTCAAGCCTCAATTAAATTTTAATTCATTACAAAGTTTAATCTTTGCACATTCATATCTGCTGGCAAGAACCATGTCTATTCTTGCAAAGTTATGATTGAAACTTTTATTAAGAATAAGATTTAAGACTATAATTTGCTTAAAATGCGTCTTTGTAATTCTTTCATCAATATTTGTTTTTCATCACATGACAAGAGCAATTTTTAAAAAGTTAAAGGAAATGCAACTAAAATATCATTAAAACATTTGCAATTATATGGACGAGCTGAATGCATATGATATCGATTATTCTTTTATCATACTTGTATTAAAAAGTATTAAATCATTTAAATACATAATTAGGTCATTTGACTTCTAAGGAATTTTTGGGCTCATAATCGAAATAGAGGAAGGATTGAAAATATGTAACGTAAGTATAACAGCATACACTTATTGAAATATAAGTTAAGATAATTGAAACAATTTCTTTTTCTGCGTCTCTCTATTCAATCATTCATTTCCAAGAGGCTTTAGCCACTTCTCTAAAGATTATTGAAAGTAGAATGTGCGTGCAGTCAAGTCAGTCAGTAACAAATACCTGAACAAATTTTAATTAAATGCTTTCCTTGCTAAGTAACAAACTTGTCAAAGATATTAAGATACGAGAGACGTTCATTTACCTGCTTTATATATTGAAGAACCTGTATTAAATCTTAAAACTGTTAGCATAAGAGCTCTGCTAAATTTGTTTTTACGTTGACATAGTACTAATTTCATCTCGTTTACATCAAATTAAATAAGCTAAGTTCTATGTATTTTTCTAGGATGGGCACATTTCTCTTTTCGTCATAGAAATGAAATGAAGATTTTTTCATGTTTTTGGAGTCTTGAAATCATTCATAGAAAATTCTCAATGATACATCGTTCGATTGAAAAGATTTCTAAAAGTTAGCAAATCTTGTAAATTTTGAAATTTGACTTTTGTTGAAGGTTCCACTTGAAAATATAATTTAGAGGCTTTGACTATCTTTCGGCTAAATTGAATTGTCAAGCCTCAATTAAATTTTAATTCATTACAAAGTTTAATCTTTGCACATTCATATCTGCTGGCAAGAACCATGTCTATTCTTGCAAAGTTATGATTGAAACTTTTATTAAGAATAAGATTTAAGACTATAATTTGCTTAAAATGCGTCTTTGTAATTCTTTCATCAATATTTGTTTTTCATCACATGACAAGAGCAATTAAACTTTATAACTCGCTCAGTTACTTAGAGAGTCGAAAACCCTTTACTTACTTTTAAAAGTTAAAGGAAATGCAACTAAAATATCATTAAAACATTTGCAATTATATGGACGAGCTGAATGCATATGATATCGATTATTCTTTTATCATACTTGTATTAAAAAGTATAAAATCTTTTAAATACATAATTAGGTCATTTTACTTCTAAGGAATTTTTGGGCGCATAATCGAAATAGAGGAAGGATTGAAGATATGTTACGTGAGTATAACAGCATACACTTATTGAAATATAAGTTGAGATAATTGAAACAATTTTTTTTTCTGCTTCTCTCTATTCAATCATTCATTTCCAAGAGGCTTTAGCACCTTCTCTAAAGATTATTGAAAGTAGAATGTGCGTGCAGTCAAGCAGTCAGTCACAAATACCTGAACCAATTTTAATTAAATGCTTTCATTGCTAAGTAAAAAACTTGTCAAAGATCTTAAGATACGAAAGACGTTCATTTACCTGCTTTATATATTGATGAAACTGTATTAAATCTTAAAACTGTTAGCATAAGAGCTCTGCTAAATTTGTTTTTACGTTGACATAGTACTAACATCATCTCGTTTACATCAAATTAAATAAGCTATGTATTTTTTATAGGATGGGCACATTTCTCTTTTCGCATAGAAATGAAATGAAGATTTTTTCATGGGTTTTGGAGTCTTGAAATCATTCATAGAAAATTCTCAATGATACATCGTTCGATTGAAAAGATTTCTAAAAGTTAGCAAATCTTGTAAATTTTGAAATTTGACTTTTGTTGAAGGTTCCTCTTGAAAATAAAATTTAGATGCTTTGACTATCTTTCGGCTAAATTGAATTGTCAAGCCTCAATTAAATTTAAATTCATTACAAAGTTTTATCTTTGCACATTCATATCTGCTGGCAAGAACCATGTCTATTCTTGCAAAGTTATGATTGAAACTTTTATTAAGAATAAGATTTAAGACTATAATTTGCTTAAAATGCGTCTTTGTAATTCTTTCATCAATATTTGTTTTTCATCACATGAAAAGCAGCAATTTTTAAAAGTTAAAGGAAATGCAACTAAAATATCATTAAAACATTTGCAATTATATGGACGAGCTGAATGCATATGATATCGATTATTCTTTTATCATACTTGTATTAAAAAGTATAAAATCTTTTAAATACATAATTAGGTCATTTTACTTCTAAGGAATTTTTGGGCGCATAATCGAAATAGAGGAAGGATTGAAGATATGTTACGTGAGTATAACAGCATACACTTATTGAAATATAAGTTGAGATAATTGAAACAATTTCTTTTTCTGCTTCTCTCTATTCAATCATTTATTTCCAAGTGGCTTTAGCCCCTTCTCTAAAGATTATTGAAAGTAGAATGTGCGTGCAGTCAAGCAGTCAGTCACAAATACCTGAACCAATTTTAATTAAATGCTTTCATTGCTAAGTAAAAAACTTGTCAAAGATCTTAAGATACGAAAGACGTTCATTTACCTGCTTTATATATTGATGAAACTGTATTAAATCTTAAAACTGTTAGCATAAGAGCTCTGCTAAATTTGTTTTTACGTTGACATAGTACTAACATCATCTCGTTTACATCAAATTAAATAAGCTAAGTTCTATGTATTTTTTATAGGATGGGCACATTTCTCATTTCGTCATAGAAATGAAATGAAGATTTTTTCATCGGTTTTGGAGTCTTGAAATCATTCATAGAAAATTCTCAATGATACATCGTTCGATTGAAAAGATTTCTAAAAGTTAGCAAATCTTGTAAATTTTGAGATTTGACTTTTGTTGAAGGTTCCACTTGAAAATATAATTTAGAGGCTTTGACTATCTTTCGGCTAAATTGAATTGTCAAGCCTCAATTAAATTTAAATTCATTACAAAGTTTTATCTTTGCACATTCTTATCTGCTGGCAAGAACCATGTCTATTCTTGCAAAGTTATGATTAAAACCTTTATTAAGAATAAGATTTAAGACTATAATTTGCTTAAAATGCGTCTTTGTAATTCTTTCATCAATATTTGTTTTTCATCACGAATTGACAAGAGCATTTTAAAAGTTAAAGGAAATGCAACTAAAATATCATTAAAACATTTGCAATTATATGGACGAGCTGAATGCATATGATATCGATTATTCTTTTATCATACTTGTATTAAAAAGTATAAAATCTTTTAAATACATAATTAGGTCATTTTACTTCTAAGGAATTTTTGGGCGCATAATCGAAATAGAGGAAGGATTGAAGATATGTTACGTGAGTATAACAGCATACACTTATTGAAATATAAGTTGAGATAATTGAAACAATTTCTTTTTCTGCTTCTCTCTATTCAATCATTTATTTCCAAGTGGCTTTAGCCCCTTCTCTAAAGATTATTGAAAGTAGAATGTGCGTGCAGTCAAGCAGTCAGTCACAAATACCTGAACCAATTTTAATTAAATGCTTTCATTGCTAAGTAAAAAACTTGTCAAAGATCTTAAGATACGAAAGACGTTCATTTACCTGCTTTATATATTGATGAAACTGTATTAAATCTTAAAACTGTTAGCATAAGAGCTCTGCTAAATTTGTTTTTACGTTGACATAGTACTAACATCATCTCGTTTACATCAAATTAAAATAAGCTAAGTTCTATGTATTTTTTATAGGATGGGCACATTTCTCATTTCGTCATAGAAATGAAATGAAGATTTTTTCATGGGTTTTGGAGTCTTGAAATCATTCATAGAAAATTCTCAATGATACATCGTTCGATTGAAAAGATTTCTAAAAGTTAGCAAATCTTGTAAATTTTGAAATTTGACTTTTGTTGAAGGTTCCTCTTGAAAATAAAATTTAGATGCTTTGACTATCTTTCGGCTAAATTGAATTGTCAAGCCTCAATTAAATTTAAATTCATTACAAAGTTTTATCTTTGCACATTCATATCTGCTGGCAAGAACCATGTCTATTCTTGCAAAGTTATGATTTAAACTTTTATTAAGAATAAGATTTAAGACTATAATTTGCTTAAAATGCGTCTTTGTAATTCTTTCATCAATATTTGTTTTTCATCACATGACAAGAGCAATTAAACTTTATAACTCACTCAGTTACTTAGATAGTCGAAACACCTTTACTTTCTTATAAAAGTTAAAGGAAATGCCACTAAAATATCATTAAAACATTTGCAATTATATGGACGAACTGAATGCATAAGATATCAATTATTCTTTTATCATACTTGTATTAAAAAATATTAAATCATTTCAATACATAATTAGGTCATTTTACTTCTAAGGAATTTTTGGGCGCATAATCGAAATAGAGGAAGGATTGAAGATATGTTACGTGAGTATAACAGCATACACTTATTGAAATATAAGTTGAGATAATTGAAACAATTTCTTTTTCTGCTTCTCTCTATTCAATCATTTATTTCCAAGTGGCTTTAGCCCCTTCTCTAAAGATTATTGAAAGTAGAATGTGCGTGCAGTCAAGCAGTCAGTCACAAATACCTGAACCAATTTTAATTAAATGCTTTCATTGCTAAGTAAAAAACTTGTCAAAGATCTTAAGATACGAAAGACGTTCATTTACCTGCTTTATATATTGATGAAACTGTATTAAATCTTAAAACTGTTAGCATAAGAGCTCTGCTAAATTTGTTTTTACGTTGACATAGTACTAACATCATCTCGTTTACATCAAATTAAATAAGCTAAGTTCTATGTATTTTTTATAGGATGGGCACATTTCTCATTTCGTCATAGAAATGAAATGAAGATTTTTTCATCGGTTTTGGAGTCTTGAAATCATTCATAGAAAATTCTCAATGATACATCGTTCGATTGAAAAGATTTCTAAAAGTTAGCAAATCTTGTAAATTTTGAGATTTGACTTTTGTTGAAGGTTCCACTTGAAAATATAATTTAGAGGCTTTGACTATCTTTCGGCTAAATTGAATTGTCAAGCCTCAATTAAATTTAAATTCATTACAAAGTTTTATCTTTGCACATTCTTATCTGCTGGCAAGAACCATGTCTATTCTTGCAAAGTTATGATTAAAACCTTTATTAAGAATAAGATTTAAGACTATAATTTGCTTAAAATGCGTCTTTGTAATTCTTTCATCAATATTTGTTTTTCATCACATGACAAGAAGCAATTTTTAAAGTTAAAGGAAATGCAACTAAAATATCATTAAAACATTTGCAATTATATGGACGAGCTGAATGCATATGATATCGATTATTCTTTTATCATACTTGTATTAAAAAGTATAAAATCTTTTAAATACATAATTAGGTCATTTTACTTCTAAGGAATTTTTGGGCGCATAATCGAAATAGAGGAAGGATTGAAGATATGTTACGTGAGTATAACAGCATACACTTATTGAAATATAAGTTGAGATAATTGAAACAATTTCTTTTTCTGCTTCTCTCTATTCAATCATTTATTTCCAAGTGGCTTTAGCCCCTTCTCTAAAGATTATGAAAGTAGAATGTGCGTGCAGTCAAGCAGTCAGTCACAAATACCTGAACCAATTTTAATTAAATGCTTTCATTGCTAAGTAAAAAACTTGTCAAAGATCTTAAGATACGAAAGACGTTCATTTACCTGCTTTATATATTGATGAAACTGTATTAAATCTTAAAACTGTTAGCATAAGAGCTCTGCTAAATTTGTTTTTACGTTGACATAGTACTAACATCATCTCGTTTACATCAAATTAAATAAGCTAAGTTCTATGTATTTTTTATAGGATGGGCACATTTCTCATTTCGTCATAGAAATGAAATGAAGATTTTTTCATCGGTTTTGGAGTCTTGAAATCATTCATAGAAAATTCTCAATGATACATCGTTCGATTGAAAAGATTTTCTAAAAGTTAGCAAATCTTGTAAATTTTGAGATTTGACTTTTGTTGAAGGTTCCACTTGAAAATATAATTTAGAGGCTTTGACTATCTTTCGGCTAAATTGAATTGTCAAGCCTCAATTAAATTTTAATTCATTACAAAGTTTAATCTTTGCACATTCATATCTGCTGGCAAGAACCATGTCTATTCTTGCAAAGTTATGATTGAAACTTTTATTAAGAATAAGATTTAAGACTATAATTTGCTTAAAATGCGTCTTTGTAATTCTTTCATCAATATTTGTTTTTCATCACATGACAAGAGGGCCCGGCCAAAATTTTTAAAAGTTAAAGGAAATGCAACTAAAATATCATTAAAACATTTGCAATTATATGGACGAGCTGAATGCATATGATATCGATTATTCTTTTATCATACTTGTATTAAAAAGTATAAAATCTTTTAAATACATAATTAGGTCATTTTACTTCTAAGGAATTTTTGGGCGCATAATCGAAATAGAGGAAGGATTGAAGATATGTTACGTGAGTATAACAGCATACACTTATTGAAATATAAGTTGAGATAATTGAAACAATTTTTTTTTCTGCTTCTCTCTATTCAATCATTCATTTCCAAGAGGCTTTAGCACCTTCTCTAAAGATTATTGAAAGTAGAATGTGCGTGCAGTCAAGCAGTCAGTCACAAATACCTGAACCAATTTTAATTAAATGCTTTCATTGCTAAGTAAAAAACTTGTCAAAGATCTTAAGATACGAAAGACGTTCATTTACCTGCTTTATATATTGATGAAACTGTATTAAATCTTAAAACTGTTAGCATAAGAGCTCTGCTAAATTTGTTTTTACGTTGACATAGTACTAACATCATCTCGTTTACATCAAATTAAATAAGCTAAGTTCTATGTATTTTTTATAGGATGGGCACATTTCTCATTTCGTCATAGAAATGAAATGAAGATTTTTTCATGGGTTTTGGAGTCTTGAAATCATTCATAGAAAATTCTCAATGATACATCGTTCGATTGAAAAGATTTCTAAAAGTTAGCAAATCTTGTAAATTTTGAAATTTGACTTTTGTTTGAAGGTTCCACTTGAAAATATAATTTAGAGGCTTTGACTATCTTTCGGCTAAATTGAATTGTCAAGCCTCAATTAAATTTTAATTCATTACAAAGTTTAATCTTTGCACATTCATATCTGCTGGCAAGAACCATGTCTATTCTTGCAAAGTTATGATTGAAACTTTTATTAAGAATAAGATTTAAGACTATAATTTGCTTAAAATGCGTCTTTGTAATTCTTTCATCAATATTTGTTTTTCATCACATGACAAGAGCAATTAAACTTTATAACTCGCTCAGTTACTTAGAGAGTCGAAAACCCTTTACTTACTTTTAAAAGTTAAAGGAAATGCCACTAAAATATCATTAAAACATTTGCAATTATATGGACGATCTGAATGCATATGATATCCATTATTCTATTATCATACTTGTATTAAAAAGTATTAAATCATTTTAATACATAATTAAGTCATTTGACTTCTAAGGAATTTTTGGGCTCATAATCGAAATAGAGGAAGGATTGAAAATATGTTACGTGAGTATAACAGCATACACTTATTGAAATATAAGTTGAGATAATTGAAACAATTTTTTTTTCTGCTTCTCTCTATTCAATCATTCATTTCCAAGAGGCTTTAGCACCTTCTCTAAAGATTATTGAAAGTAGAATGTATGTGCAGTCAGTCAGTCAGTAACAAATACCTGAACCAATTTTAATTAAATGCTTTCATTGCTAAGTAACAAACTTGTCAAAGATATTAAGATACGAGAG
>ARYC01022092.1:0-16786 GCA_000711775.1 Oxytricha trifallax
TTTTTATCTGCTTCTCTCTATTCAATCTCTCATTTCCTAGTGGCTTTAGCCCCTCTCTAAATATTATTGAAAGAAGAATGTGCGTGCAGTCAGGATGCCAATCATAAATACCTAAGCCAACTTAATTTAATGTTTTCATTGCTTAGTAACAAAGTTGTCAAAGATATTAAGAAACGAGAGACGTTCATTTACTTGCTTGATAATTTGAAGACCTGCCTGTATTAAATCTTAAAACTGCTCGCTCGTATAAGAGCTCTGCTAAATTTGTTTTTACGTTGACATAGTACTAACATCATCTCGTTTACATCAAATTAAATAAGCTAAGTTCTATGTATTTTTTATAGGATGGGCACATTTCTCATTTCGTCATAGAAATGAAATGAAGATTTTTTCATCGGTTTTGGAAGTCTTGAAATCATTCATAGAAAATTCTCAATGATACATCGTTCGATTGAAAAGATTTCTAAAAGTTAGCAAATCTTGTAAATTTTGAAATTTGACTTTTGTTGAAGGTTCCTCTTGAAAATAAAATTTAGATGCTTTGACTATCTTTCGGCTAAATTGAATTGTCAAGCCTCAATTAAATTTAAATTCATTACAAAGTTTTATCTTTGCACATTCATATCTGCTGGCAAGAACCATGTCTATTCTTGCAAAGTTATGATTTAAACTTTTATTAAGAAAAAGATTTAAGACTATAATTTGCTTAAAATGCGTCTTTGTATTTCATCAATATTTGTTTTTCATCACATGACAAGAGCAATTAAACTTTATAACTCACTCAGTTACTTAGATAGTCGAAACACCTTTACTTTCTTATAAAAGTTAAAGGAAATGCAACTAAAATATCATTAAAACATTTGCAATTATATGGACGAGCTGAATGCATATGATATCGATTATTCTTTTATCATACTTGTATTAAAAAGTATAAAATCTTTTAAATACATAATTAGGTCATTTTACTTCTAAGGAATTTTTGGGCGCATAATCGAAATAGAGGAAGGATTGAAGATATGTTACGTGAGTATAACAGCATACACTTATTGAAATATAAGTTGAGATAATTGAAACAATTTCTTTTTCTGCTTCTCTCTATTCAATCATTTATTTCCAAGTGGCTTTAGCCCCTTCTCTAAAGATTATTGAAAGTAGAATGTGCGTGCAGTCAAGCAGTCAGTCACAAATACCTGAACCAATTTTAATTAAATGCTTTCATTGCTAAGTAAAAAACTTGTCAAAGATCTTAAGATACGAAAGACGTTCATTTACCTGCTTTATATATTGATGAAACTGTATTAAATCTTAAAACTGTTAGCATAAGAGCTCTGCTAAATTTGTTTTTACGTTGACATAGTACTAACATCATCTCGTTTACATCAAATTAAATAAGCTATGTATTTTTTATAGGATGGGCACATTTCTCTTTTCGCATAGAAATGAAATGAAGATTTTTTCATGGGTTTTGGAGTCTTGAAATCATTCATAGAAAATTCTCAATGATACATCGTTCGATTGAAAAGATTTCTAAAAGTTAGCAAATCTTGTAAATTTTGAAATTTGACTTTTGTTGAAGGTTCCACTTGAAAATATAATTTAGAGGCTTTGACTATCTTTCGGCTAAATTGAATTGTCAAGCCTCAATTAAATTTTAATTCATTACAAAGTTTAATCTTTGCACATTCATATCTGCTGGCAAGAACCATGTCTATTCTTGCAAAGTTATGATTGAAACTTTTATTAAGAATAAGATTTAAGACTATAATTTGCTTAAAATGCGTCTTTGTAATTCTTTCATCAATATTTGTTTTTCATCACATGACAAGAGCAAATTTTTAAAAGTTAAAGGAAATGCAACTAAAATATCATTAAAACATTTGCAATTATATGGACGAGCTGAATGCATATGATATCGATTATTCTTTTATCATACTTGTATTAAAAAGTATAAAATCTTTTAAATACATAATTAGGTCATTTTACTTCTAAGGAATTTTTGGGCGCATAATCGAAATAGAGGAAGGATTGAAGATATGTTACGTGAGTATAACAGCATACACTTATTGAAATATAAGTTGAGATAATTGAAACAATTTCTTTTTCTGCTTCTCTCTATTCAATCATTTATTTCCAAGTGGCTTTAGCCCCTTCTCTAAAGATTATTGAAAGTAGAATGTGCGTGCAGTCAAGCAGTCAGTAACAAATACCTGAACCAATTTTAATTAAATGCTTTCATTGCTAAGTAAAAAACTTGTCAAAGATCTTAAGATACGAAAGACGTTCATTTACCTGCTTTATATATTGATGAAACTGTATTAAATCTTTAAAACTGTTAGCATAAGAGCTCTTCTAAATTTGTTTTTACATTGACATAGTACTAACATCATCTCGTTTACATCAAATTAAATAAGCTATGTATTTTTTATAGGATGGGCACATTTCTCTTTTCGCATAGAAATGAAATGAAGATTTTTTCCATGGGTTTTGGAGTCTTGAAATCATTCATAGAAAATTCTCAATGATACATCGTTCGATTGAAAAGATTTCTAAAAGTTAGCAAATCTTGTAAATTTTGAAATTTGACTTTTGTTGAAGGTTCCACTTGAAAATATAATTTAGAGGCTTTGACTATCTTTCGGCTAAATTGAATTGTCAAGCCTCAATTAAATTTTAATTCATTACAAAGTTTAATCTTTGCACATTCATATCTGCTGGCAAGAACCATGTCTATTCTTGCAAAGTTATGATTGAAACTTTTATTAAGAATAAGATTTAAGACTATAATTTGCTTAAAATGCGTCTTTGTAATTCTTTCATCAATATTTGTTTTTCATCACATGACAAGAGCAATTTTTAAAGTTAAAGGAAATGCAACTAAAATATCATTAAAACATTTGCAATTATATGGACGAGCTGAATGCATATGATATCGATTATTCTTTTATCATACTTGTATTAAAAAGTATAAAATCTTTTAAATACATAATTAGGTCATTTTACTTCTAAGGAATTTTTGGGCGCATAATCGAAATAGAGGAAGGATTGAAGATATGTTACGTGAGTATAACAGCATACACTTATTGAAATATAAGTTGAGATAATTGAAACAATTTCTTTTTCTGCTTCTCTCTATTCAATCATTTATTTCCAAGTGGCTTTAGCCCCTTCTCTAAAGATTATTGAAAGTAGAATGTGCGTGCAGTCAAGCAGTCAGTCACAAATACCTGAACCAATTTTAATTAAATGCTTTCATTGCTAAGTAAAAAACTTGTCAAAGATCTTAAGATACGAAAGACGTTCATTTACCTGCTTTATATATTGATGAAACTGTATTAAATCTTAAAACTGTTAGCATAAGAGCTCTGCTAAATTTGTTTTTACGTTGACATAGTACTAACATCATCTCGTTTACATCAAATTAAATAAGCTATGTATTTTTTATAGGATGGGCACATTTCTCTTTTCGCATAGAAATGAAATGAAGATTTTTTCATGGGTTTTGGAGTCTTGAAATCATTCATAGAAAATTCTCAATGATACATCGTTCGATTGAAAAGATTTCTAAAAGTTAGCAAATCTTGTAAATTTTGAAATTTGACTTTTGTTGAAGGTTCCACTTGAAAATATAATTTAGAGGCTTTGACTATCTTTCGGCTAAATTGAATTGTCAAGCCTCAATTAAATTTTAATTCATTACAAAGTTTAATCTTTGCACATTCATATCTGCTGGCAAGAACCATGTCTATTCTTGCAAAGTTATGATTGAAACTTTTATTAAGAATAAGATTTAAGACTATAATTTGCTTAAAATGCGTCTTTGTAATTCTTTCATCAATATTTGTTTTTCATCACATGACCAAGAGCAATTAAATTTTATAACTCACTCAGTGACTTAGAGAGTCGAAACACCTTTACTTACTTTTAAAAGTTAAAGGAAATGCCACAAAAATATCATTAAAACATTTGCAATTAAATGGACGAACTGAATGCATATGATATCGATTATTCTTTTATCATATTGTATTAAAAAGTATTAAATCATTTAAATACATAATTAGGTCATTTGACTTCTAAGGAATTTTTGGGCTCATAATCGAAATAGAGGAAGGATTGAAAATATGTAACGTAAGTATAACAGCATACACTTATTGAAATATAAGTTAAGATAATTGAAACAATTTCTTTTTCTGCGTCTCTCTATTCAATCATTCATTTCCAAGAGGCTTTAGCCACTTCTCTAAAGATTATTGAAAGTAGAATGTGCGTGCAGTCAGTCAGTCAGTCACAAATACCTGAACCAATTTTAATTAAATGCTTTCATTGCTAAGTAAACAAACTTGTCAAAGATATTAAGATACGAGAGACGTTCATTTACTTGCTTTGTATATTGAAGAACCTGTTTTAAATCTTAAAACTGTTAGCATAAGAGCTCTGCTAAATTTGTTTTTACATTGACATAGTACTTACATCATCTCGTTTACATCAAATTAAATAAGCTATGTATTTTTTATAGAATGGGCACATTTCTCTTTTCGTCATAGAAATGAAATGAAGATTTTTTCATGGGTTTTGGAGTCTTGAAATCATTCATAGAAAATTCTCAATGATACATCGTTCGATTGAAAAGATTTCTAAAAGTTAGCAAATCTTGTAAATTTTGAAATTTGACTTTTGTTGAAGGTTCCACTTGAAAATATAATTTAGAGGCTTTGACTATCTTTCGGCTAAATTGAATTGTCAAGCCTCAATTAAATTTTAATTCATTACAAAGTTTAATCTTTGCACATTCATATCTGCTGGCAAGAACCATGTCTATTCTTGCAAAGTTATGATTGAAACTTTTATTAAGAATAAGATTTAAGACTATAATTTGCTTAAAATGCGTCTTTGTAATTCTTTCATCAATATTTGTTTTTCATCACATGACAGAGCAATTTTTAAAAAGTTTAAAGGAAAATGCCAATAAAATATATAAAAACATGAGTGCACATATATGGACGAACAGAATGCATATGATATCGTTTGTTCGTTTACCATACTTGTATTAAAAAGTATTAAATCATTTAAATACATAATTAGGTCATTTGACTTCTAAGGAATTTTTGGGCTCATAATCGAAATAGAGGAAGGATTGAAAATATGTAACGTAAGTATAACAGCATACACTTATTGAAATATAAGTTAAGATAATTGAAACAATTTCTTTTTCTGCGTCTCTCTATTCAATCATTCATTTCCAAGAGGCTTTAGCCACTTCTCTAAAGATTATTGAAAGTAGAATGTGCGTGCAGTCAGTCAGTCAGTCACAAATACCTGAACCAATTTTAATTAAATGCTTTCATTGCTAAGTAAAAAACTTGTCAAAGATCTTAAGATACGAAAGACGTTCATTTACCTGCTTTATATATTGATGAAACTGTATTAAATCTTAAAACTGTTAGCATAAGAGCTCTGCTAAATTTGTTTTTACGTTGACATAGTACTAACATCATCTCGTTTACATCAAATTAAATAAGCTATGTATTTTTTATAGGATGGGCACATTTCTCTTTTCGCATAGAAATGAAATGAAGATTTTTTCATGGGTTTTGGAGTCTTGAAATCATTCATAGAAAATTCTCAATGATACATCGTTCGATTGAAAAGATTTCTAAAAGTTAGCAAATCTTGTAAATTTTGAAATTTGACTTTTGTGAAGGTTCCACTTGAAAATATAATTTAGAGGCTTTGACTATCTTTCGGCTAAATTGAATTGTCAAGCCTCAATTAAATTTTAATTCATTACAAAGTTTAATCTTTGCACATTCATATCTGCTGGCAAGAACCATGTCTATTCTTGCAAAGTTATGATTGAAACTTTTATTAAGAATAAGATTTAAGACTATAATTTGCTTAAAATGCGTCTTTGTAATTCTTTCATCAATATTTGTTTTTCATCACATGGACAGACAAATTTTTAAAAGTTAAAGGAAATGCAACTAAAATATCATTAAAACATTTGCAATTATATGGACGAGCTGAATGCATATGATATCGATTATTCTTTTATCATACTTGTATTAAAAAGTATAAAATCTTTTAAATACATAATTAGGTCATTTTACTTCTAAGGAATTTTTGGGCGCATAATCGAAATAGAGGAAGGATTGAAGATATGTTACGTGAGTATAACAGCATACACTTATTGAAATATAAATTGAGATAATTGAAACAATTTTTTTTCTGCTTCTCTCTATTCAATCATTCATTTCCAAGAGGCTTTAGCACCTTCTCTAAAGATTATGAAGTAGAATGTGCGTGCAGTCAAGCAGTCAGTCACAAATACCTGAACCAATTTTAATTAAAT
Organism: Oxytricha trifallax; assembly: GCA_000711775.1. Lineage (NCBI taxonomy): Eukaryota > Ciliophora > Spirotrichea > Sporadotrichida > Oxytrichidae > Oxytricha > Oxytricha trifallax. The sequence goes on from ARYC01022092.1 coordinate 6,347, forward strand.
GCTTTCATTGCTAAGTAAAAAACTTGTCAAAGATCTTAAGATACGAAAGACGTTCATTTACCTGCTTTATATATTGATGAAACTGTATTAAATCTTAAAACTGTTAGCATAAGAGCTCTGCTAAATTTGTTTTTACGTTGACATAGTACTAACATCATCTCGTTTACATCAAATTAAATAAGCTATGTATTTTTTATAGGATGGGCACATTTCTCATTTCGCATAGAAATGAAATGAAGATTTTTTCATCGGTTTTGGAGTCTTGAAATCATTCATAGAAAATTCTCAATGATACATCGTTCGATTGAAAAGATTTCTAAAAGTTAGCAAATCTTGTAAATTTTGAAATTTGACTTTTGTTGAAGGTTCCACTTGAAAATATAATTTAGAGGCTTTGACTATCTTTCGGCTAAATTGAATTGTCAAGCCTCAATTAAATTTTAATTCATTACAAAGTTTAATCTTTGCACATTCATATCTGCTGGCAAGAACCATGTCTATTCTTGCAAAGTTATGATTGAAACTTTTATTAAGAATAAGATTTAAGACTATAATTTGCTTAAAATGCGTCTTTGTAATTCTTTCATCAATATTTGTTTTTCATCACATGACAAGAGCAATTAAACTTTATAACTCGCTCAGTTACTTAGAGAGTCGAAAACCCTTTACTTACTTTTAAAGTTAAAGGAAATGCAACTAAAATATCATTAAAACATTTGCAATTATATGGACGAGCTGAATGCATATGATATCCATTATTCTATTATCATACTTGTATTAAAAAATATAAAATCATTTAAATACATAATTAGGTCATTTGACTTCTAAGAAATTTATGGGCGCATAATCGAAATAGAGGAAGGATTGAAGATATGTTACGTGAGTATAACAGCATACACTTATTGAAATATAAGTTGAGATAATTGAAACAATTTCTTTTTCTGCTTCTCTCTATTCAATCATTCATTTCCAAGTGGCTTTAGCCCCTTCTCTAAAGATTATCGAAAGTAGAATGTGCGTGCAGTCAAGCAGTCAGTAACAAATACCTGAAACAATTTTAATTAAATGCTTTCAGTGCTAAGTAACAAACATGTAAAAGATATTAAGATACGAAAGACGTTCATTTACCTGCTTTATATATTGAAGAACCTGTATTAAATCTTAAAAATGTTAGCATAAGCTTGCTAAATTTGTTTTTACAATGACATAGTACTAACATCATCTCGTATACATCAAATTAAATAAGCCAAGTTATATGTATTTTTTAGAGGATGGCACATTTCTCTTTTCAGCATAGAAATGAAATAAGGATTTTTTCATGGGTTGTGGAGTCTCAAAATCATTCAGAGAAAATTCTCAATGATACATCGTCGAGTGAAAAGATTTCTAAAAGTTAGCAAATCTTGTAAATTTTGAAATTTGACTTTTGTTGAAGGTTCCACTTGAAAATAAAATTTAGAGGCTTTGACTATCTTTCGGCTAAATTGAATTGTCAAGCCTCAATTAAATTTAAATTCATTACAAAGTTTTATCTTTGCACATTCATATCTGCTGGCAAGAACCATGTCTATTCTTGCAAAGTTATGATTAAAACCTTTATTAAGAATAAGATTTAAGACTATAATTTGCTTAAAATGCGTCTTTGTAATTCTTTCATCAATATTTGTTTTTCATCAAATACAAGAGAATTCTTAAAAGTTAAAGGAAATGCAACTAAAATATCATTAAAACATTTGCAATTATATGGACGAGCTGAATGCATATGATATCGATTATTCTTTTATCATACTTGTATTAAAAAGTATAAAATCTTTTAAATACATAATTAGGTCATTTTACTTCTAAGGAATTTTTGGGCGCATAATCGAAATAGAGGAAGGATTGAAGATATGTTACGTGAGTATAACAGCATACACTTATTGAAATATAAATTGAGATAATTGAAACAATTTTTTTTCTGCTTCTCTCTATTCAATCATTCATTTCCAAGTGGCTTTAGCCCCTTCTCTAAAGATTATAAGAGAATGTGCGTGCAGTCAAGCAGTCAGTCACAAATACCTGAACCAATTTTAATTAAATGCTTTCATTGCTAAGTAAAAAACTTGTCAAAGATCTTAAGATACGAAAGACGTTCATTTACCTGCTTTATATATTGATGAAACTGTATTAATCTTAAAACTGTTAGCATAAGAGCTCTGCTAAATTTGTTTTTACATTGACATAGTACTAACATCATCTCGTTTACATCAAATTAAATAAGCTATGTATTTTTTATAGGATGGGCACATTTCTCTTTTCGCATAGAAATGAAATGAAGATCATGGGTTTTGGAGTCTTGAAATCATTCATAGAAAATTCTCAATGATACATCGTTCGATTGAAAAGATTTCTAAAAGTTAGCAAATCTTGTAAATTTTGAAATTTGACTTTTGTGAAGGTTCCACTTGAAAATATAATTTAGAGGCTTTGACTATCTTTCGGCTAAATTGAATTGTCAAGCCTCAATTAAATTTTAATTCATTACAAAGTTTAATCTTTGCACATTCATATCTGCTGGCAAGAACCATGTCTATTCTTGCAAAGTTATGATTGAAACTTTTATTAAGAATAAGATTTAAGACTATAATTTGCTTAAAATGCGTCTTTGTAATTCTTTCATCAATATTTGTTTTTCATCACATGACAAAGAAAATTTTAAAAGTTAAAGGAAATGCAACTAAAATATCATTAAAACATTTGCAATTATATGGACGAGCTGAATGCATATGATATCGATTATTCTTTTATCATACTTGTATTAAAAAGTATAAAATCTTTTAAATACATAATTAGGTCATTTTACTTCTAAGGAATTTTTGGGCGCATAATCGAAATAGAGGAAGGATTGAAGATATGTTACGTGAGTATAACAGCATACACTTATTGAAATATAAGTTGAGATAATTGAAACAATTTCTTTTTCTGCTTCTCTCTATTCAATCATTCATTTCCAAGAGGCTTTAGCACCTTCTCTAAATTATTGAAAGTAGAATGTGCGTGCAGTCAAGCAGTCAGTCACAAATACCTGAACCAATTTTAATTAAATGCTTTCATTGCTAAGTAAAAAACTTGTCAAAGATCTTAAGATACGAAAGACGTTCATTTACCTGCTTTATATATTGATGAAACTGTATTAAATCTTAAAACTGTTAGCATAAGAGCTCTGCTAAATTTGTTTTTACGTTGACATAGTACTAACATCATCTCGTTTACATCAAATTAAATAAGCTATGTATTTTTTATAGGATGGGCACATTTCTCTTTTCGCATAGAAATGAAATGAAGATTTTTTCATGGGTTTTGGAGTCTTGAAATCATTCATAGAAAATTCTCAATGATACATCGTTCGATTGAAAAGATTTCTAAAAGTTAGCAAATCTTGTAAATTTTGAGATTTGACTTTTGTTGAAGGTTCCACTTGAAAATATAATTTAGAGGCTTTGACTATCTTTCGGCTAAATTGAATTGTCAAGCCTCAATTAAATTTAAATTCATTACAAAGTTTTATCTTTGCACATTCTTATCTGCTGGCAAGAACCATGTCTATTCTTGCAAAGTTATGATTAAAACCTTTATTAAGAATAAGATTTAAGACTATAATTTGCTTAAAATGCGTCTTTGTAATTCTTTCATCAATATTTGTTTTTCATCACATGACAAGAGCAATTTTAAGTTAAAGGAAATGCAACTAAAATATCATTAAAACATTTGCAATTATATGGACGAGCTGAATGCATATGATATCGATTATTCTTTTATCATACTTGTATTAAAAAGTATAAAATCTTTTAAATACATAATTAGGTCATTTTACTTCTAAGGAATTTTTGGGCGCATAATCGAAATAGAGGAAGGATTGAAGATATGTTACGTGAGTATAACAGCATACACTTATTGAATATAAATTGAGATAATTGAAACAATTTTTTTTCTGCTTCTCTCTATTCAATCATTCATTTCCAAGTGGCTTTAGCCCCTTCTCTAAAGATTATTGAAAGTAGAATGTGCGTGCAGTCAAGCAGTCAGTCACAAATACCTGAACCAATTTTAATTAAATGCTTTCATTGCTAAGTAAAAAACTTGTCAAAGATCTTAAGATACGAAAGACGTTCATTTACCTGCTTTATATATTGATGAAACTGTATTAAATCTTAAAACTGTTAGCATAAGAGCTCTGCTAAATTTGTTTTTACGTTGACATAGTACTAACATCATCTCGTTTACATCAAATTAAATAAGCTAAGTTCTATGTATTTTTAGAGGATGAGCACATTTCTCTTTTCATCATAGAAATGAAATGAAGATTTTTTCATGGTTTTGGAGTCTTGAAATCATTCATAGAAAATTCTCAATGATACATCGTTCGATTGAAAAGATTTCTAAAAGTTAGCAAATCTTGTAAATTTTGAAATTTGACTTTTGTTGAAGGTTCCACTTGAAAATATAATTTAGAGGCTTTGACTATCTTTCGGCTAAATTGAATTGTCAAGCCTCAATTAAATTTTAATTCATTACAAAGTTTAATCTTTGCACATTCATATCTGCTGGCAAGAACCATGTCTATTCTTGCAAAGTTATGATTGAAACTTTTATTAAGAATAAGATTTAAGACTATAATTTGCTTAAAATGCGTCTTTGTAATTCTTTCATCAATATTTGTTTTTCATCAAATGACAAGAGCAATTTTTAAAAGTTAAAGGAAATGCAACTAAAATATCATTAAAACATTTGCAATTATATGGACGAGCTGAATGCATATGATATCGATTATTCTTTTATCATACTTGTATTAAAAAGTATAAAATCTTTTAAATACATAATTAGGTCATTTTACTTCTAAGGAATTTTTGGGCGCATAATCGAAATAGAGGAAGGATTGAAGATATGTTACGTGAGTATAACAGCATACACTTATTGAAATATAAGTTGAGATAATTGAAACAATTTCTTTTTCTGCTTCTCTCTATTCAATCATTCATTTCCAAGAGGCTTTAGCACCTTCTCTAAAGATTATTGAAAGTAGAATGTACGTGCAGTCAAGCAGTCAGTAACAAATACCTGAACCAATTTTAATTAAATGCTTTCATTGCTAAGTAACAAACTTGTCAAAGATATTAAGATACGAGAGACGTTCATTTACTTGCTTTGTATATTGAAGAACCTGTTTTAAATCTTAAAACTGTTAGCATAAGAGCTCTGCTAAATTTGTTTTTACATTGACATAGTACTTACATCATCTCGTTTACATCAAATTAAATAAGCTATGTATTTTTTATAGAATGGGCACATTTCTCTTTTCGTCATAGAAATGAAATGAAGATTTTTTCATGGGTTTTGGAGTCTTGAAATCATTCATAGAAAATTCTCAATGATACATCGTTCGATTGAAAAGATTTCTAAAAGTTAGCAAATCTTGTAAATTTTGAAATTTGACTTTTGTTGAAGGTTCCACTTGAAAATATAATTTAGAGGCTTTGACTATCTTTCGGCTAAATTGAATTGTCAAGCCTCAATTAAATTTTAATTCATTACAAAGTTTAATCTTTGCACATTCATATCTGCTGGCAAGAACCATGTCTATTCTTGCAAAGTTATGATTGAAACTTTTATTAAGAATAAGATTTAAGACTATAATTTGCTTAAAATGCGTCTTTGTAATTCTTTCATCAATATTTGTTTTTCATCACATGACATAGAGAATGTTTTAAGGAGTTAAAGGAAATGCAACTAAAATATCATTAAAACATTTGCAATTATATGGACGAGCTGAATGCATATGATATCGATTATTCTTTTATCATACTTGTATTAAAAAGTATAAAATCTTTTAAATACATAATTAGGTCATTTTACTTCTAAGGAATTTTTGGGCGCATAATCGAAATAGAGGAAGGATTGAAGATATGTTACGTGAGTATAACAGCATACACTTATTGAAATATAAATTGAGATAATTGAAACAATTTTTTTTCTGCTTCTCTCTATTCAATCATTCATTTCCAAGTGGCTTTAGCCCCTTCTCTAAAGATTATTGAAAGTAGAATGTGCGTGCAGTCAGTCAGTCAGTCACAAATACCTGAACCAATTTTAATTAAATGCTTTCAGTGCTAAGTAACAAACTTGTCAAAGATCTTAAGATACGAAAGACGTTCATTTACCTGCTTTATATATTGAAGAACCTGTATTAAATCTTAAAACTGTTAGCATAAGAGCTCTGCTAAATTTGTTTTTAAATTGACATAGTACTAACATCATCTCTTTTACATCAAATTAAATAAGCTAAGTTCTATGTATTTTTCTAGGATGGGCACATTTCTCTTTTCGTCATAGAAATGAAATGAAGATTTTTTCATGGGTTTTGGAGTCTTGAAATCATTCATAGAAAATTCTCAATGATACATCGTTCGATTGAAAAGATTTCTAAAAGTTAGCAAATCTTGTAAATTTTGAAATTTGACTTTTGTTGAAGGTTCCACTTGAAAATATAATTTAGAGGCTTTGACTATCTTTCGGCTAAATTGAATTGTCAAGCCTCAATTAAATTTTAATTCATTACAAAGTTTAATCTTTGCACATTCATATCTGCTGGCAAGAACCATGTCTATTCTTGCAAAGTTATGATTGAAACTTTTATTAAGAATAAGATTTAAGACTATAATTTGCTTAAAATGCGTCTTTGTAATTCTTTCATCAATATTTGTTTTTCATCACAATACAAGAGCAATTATTTAAAAGTTAAAGGAAATGCAACTAAAATATCATTAAAACATTTGCAATTATATGGACGAGCTGAATGCATATGATATCGATTATTCTTTTATCATACTTGTATTAAAAAGTATTAAATCATTTAAATACATAATTAGGTCATTTGACTTCTAAGGAATTTTTGGGCTCATAATCGAAATAGAGGAAGGATTGAAAATATGTAACGTAAGTATAACAGCATACACTTATTGAAATATAAGTTAAGATAATTGAAACAATTTCTTTTTCTGCGTCTCTCTATTCAATCATTCATTTCCAAGAGGCTTTAGCCACTTCTCTAAAGATTATTGAAAGTAGAATGTGCGTGCAGTCAGTCAGTCAGTCACAAATACCTGAACCAATTTTAATTAAATGCTTTCATTGCTAAGTAAAAAACTTGTCAAAGATCTTAAGATACGAAAGACGTTCATTTACCTGCTTTATATATTGATGAAACTGTATTAAATCTTAAAACTGTTAGCATAAGAGCTCTGCTAAATTTGTTTTTACGTTGACATAGTACTAACATCATCTCGTTTACATCAAAATTAAATAAGCTATGTATTTTTTATAGGATGGGCACATTTCTCTTTTCGCATAGAAATGAAATGAAGATTTTTTCATGGGTTTTGGAGTCTTGAAATCATTCATAGAAAATTCTCAATGATACATCGTTCGATTGAAAAGATTTCTAAAAGTTAGCAAATCTTGTAAATTTTGAAATTTGACTTTTGTTGAAGGTTCCACTTGAAAATATAATTTAGAGGCTTTGACTATCTTTCGGCTAAATTGAATTGTCAAGCCTCAATTAAATTTTAATTCATTACAAAGTTTAATCTTTGCACATTCATATCTGCTGGCAAGAACCATGTCTATTCTTGCAAAGTTATGATTGAAACTTTTATTAAGAATAAGATTTAAGACTATAATTTGCTTAAAATGCGTCTTTGTAATTCTTTCATCAATATTTGTTTTTCATCACATGACAAAGCAATTTTAAAAGTTAAAGGAAATGCAACTAAAATATCATTAAAACATTTGCAATTATATGGACGAGCTGAATGCATATGATATCGATTATTCTTTTATCATACTTGTATTAAAAAGTATAAAATCTTTTAAATACATAATTAGGTCATTTTACTTCTAAGGAATTTTTGGGCGCATAATCGAAATAGAGGAAGGATTGAAGATATGTTACGTGAGTATAACAGCAATACACTTATTGAAATATAAGTTGAGATAATTGAAACAATTTCTTTTTCTGCTTCTCTCTATTCAATCATTTATTTCCAAGTGGCTTTAGCCCCTTCTCTAAAGATTATTGAAAGTAGAATGTGCGTGCAGTCAAGCAGTCAGTCACAAATACCTGAACCAATTTTAATTAAATGCTTTCATTGCTAAGTAAAAAACTTGTCAAAGATCTTAAGATACGAAAGACGTTCATTTACCTGCTTTATATATTGATGAAACTGTATTAAATCTTAAAACTGTTAGCATAAGAGCTCTGCTAAATTTGTTTTTACGTTGACATAGTACTAAATTTCATCTCGTTTACATCAAATTAAATAAGCTAAGTTCTATGTATTTTTCTAGGATGGGCACATTTCTCTTTTCGTCATAGAAATGAAATGAAGATTTTTCATGGGTTTTGGAGTCTTGAAATCATTCATAGAAAATTCTCAATGATACATCGTTCGATTGAAAAGATTTCTAAAAGTTAGCAAATCTTGTAAATTTTGAAATTTGACTTTTGTTGAAGGTTCCACTTGAAAATATAATTTAGAGGCTTTGACTATCTTTCGGCTAAATTGAATTGTCAAGCCTCAATTAAATTTTAATTCATTACAAAGTTTAATCTTTGCACATTCATATCTGCTGGCAAGAACCATGTCTATTCTTGCAAAGTTATGATTGAAACTTTTATTAAGAATAAGATTTAAGACTATAATTTGCTTAAAATGCGTCTTTGTAATTCTTTCATCAATATTTGTTTTTCATCACATGACAAGACAATTTTTTAAAAGTTAAAGGAAATGCAACTAAAATATCATTAAAACATTTGCAATTATATGGACGAGCTGAATGCATATGATATCGATTATTCTTTTATCATACTTGTATTAAAAAGTATAAAATCTTTTAAATACATAATTAGGTCATTTTACTTCTAAGGAATTTTTGGGCGCATAATCGAAATAGAGGAAGGATTGAAGATATGTTACGTGAGTATAACAGCATACACTTATTGAAATTATAAGTTGAGATAATTGAAACAATTTCTTTTTCTGCTTCTCTCTATTCAATCATTTATTTCCAAGTGGCTTTAGCCCCTTCTCTAAAGATTATTGAAAGTAGAATGTGCGTGCAGTCAAGCAGTCAGTCACAAATACCTGAACCAATTTTAATTAAATGCTTTCATTGCTAAGTAAAAAACTTGTCAAAGATCTTAAGATACGAAAGACGTTCATTTACCTGCTTTATATATTGATGAAACTGTATTAAATCTTAAAACTGTTAGCATAAGAGCTCTGCTAAATTTGTTTTTACGTTGACATAGTACTAACATCATCTCGTTTACATCAAATTAAATAAGCTAAGTTCTATGTATTTTTCTAGGATGGGCACATTTCTCTTTTCGTCATAGAAATGAAATGAAGATTTTTTCATGGGTTTTGGAGTCTTGAAATCATTCATAGAAAATTCTCAATGATACATCGTTCGATTGAAAAGATTTCTAAAAGTTAGCAAATCTTGTAAATTTTGAAATTTGACTTTTGTTGAAGGTTCCACTTGAAAATATAATTTAGAGGCTTTGACTATCTTTCGGCTAAATTGAATTGTCAAGCCTCAATTAAATTTTAATTCATTACAAAGTTTAATCTTTGCACATTCATATCTGCTGGCAAGAACCATGTCTATTCTTGCAAAGTTATGATTGAAACTTTTATTAAGAATAAGATTTAAGACTATAATTTGCTTAAAATGCGTCTTTGTAATTCTTTCATCAATATTTGTTTTTCATCAATAAGAGCAATTTTTAAAAGTTAAAGGAAATGCAACTAAAATATCATTAAAACATTTGCAATTATATGGACGAGCTGAATGCATATGATATCGATTATTCTTTTATCATACTTGTATTAAAAAGTATAAAATCTTTTAAATACATAATTAGGTCATTTTACTTCTAAGGAATTTTTGGGCGCATAATCGAAATAGAGGAAGGATTGAAGATATGTTACGTGAGTATAACAGCATACACTTATTGAAATATAAGTTGAGATAATTGAAACAATTTCTTTTTCTGCTTCTCTCTATTCAATCATTTATTTCCAAGTGGCTTTAGCCCCTTCTCTAAAGATTATTGAAAGTAGAATGTGCGTGCAGTCAAGCAGTCAGTCACAAATACCTGAACCAATTTTAATTAAATGCTTTCATTGCTAAGTAAAAAACTTGTCAAAGATCTTAAGATACGAAAGACGTTCATTTACCTGCTTTATATATTGATGAAACTGTATTAAATCTTAAAACTGTTAGCATAAGAGCTCTGCTAAATTTGTTTTTACGTTGACATAGTACTAACATCATCTCGTTTACATCAAATTAAATAAGCTATGTATTTTTTATAGAATGGGCACATTTCTCTTTTCG
>ARYC01022093.1:0-13882 GCA_000711775.1 Oxytricha trifallax
ATTTGAAGCCTGAAAATGTTATGTTAAATCTCTGTCCATTAGAAATTGTAGTCATTGATTTCAATAGAGCAATAAGATAAGAAATAGTAACTTTGGCTAAGGTGCTTTGCACACCAGGATACTTTCCAATCAGGGAGAAGTGGACTAATGGCTCTGTTTAATGGGATGTTTGGGCAGTTGCTGTCATAATCTTAGAGTGCGATATGGAAAGTATGTCTTACTTTGGAACAAAGCACGAAAAATAATCAATAAGTTTGGCTTCTAAACATATATAACAGGAAGATGTCTGCAATGAAATTAAAAGGCTTGTAGAGATGATAATCGTTAGAGCTTCAGCTTATCCAAGATAATCTTTTGAAGACATACATGAGCCACTCCAGAGAGCTAGAATCAAGAGGTACCACAAAGATAAGCAGATAAAATTTGTTTGAATTAAGTACACTAATAATAATTAAATATTCATTAAATTCACAAAAAACCTGCGTTTTCTCTACTAACCCCAATAAGACCCCAACTATACCCTATAAATCAAAGCACTTATAAACCTCACTAAGGGGTTTTGAATATAACATTTAATTTTGGTACTTTTTTATCATAAATTGCCAAATGACATCTAATTCTTTGATTAAATATATTTTATCATAATTTATTGGGCATAAATATTGTTTATATTATTATTTTAAATTACACTATAGCTATTCTTTTTCATCATTAGTTTTAAATTCTTTAAATTCTATTAATTCTTATTTAAATCATGGATATAGGTTTACATGATATACGCATGTCAGAAATCTTTCAATAAATAATTATACTATAATTTTCTTTTATACAATGCTCGATATAGATTATAAAATTTAGCAATGGCAATCTATATAAACCCCAAAACCCCAATTATTAAATGGCATTATATTGAAATTCTGATATTAAAATGCTTTAATAAATTAAAACAATTGAAATATTTGCAAAGGTTATTAATTAATATAAAATGTCGAAAAAATTAAATATATACAGAACACTTACAGTTTTATGGTTTTATATAAAAACCTTAAATATTTTTTATATGAAAGTTCTCAATTTCCTTCTAAAAAAAATAAACAATTACAACTACTCTTGATTCTATATTCCAACAGTAATTTCATTACTTTAGCTTTAAACTTTACAATTTATCCATATAATTTTGAACTAAAGTCAAACATTAATTATAGTAGACAAATAAATTATCTATACTTTTATATATCAAGGGTTTTGCTTTAAAATCCTTGTTTATTAAATTTTAATAAAAATCATTACAGTCCTTATAAATTATGCATTCATATTTTAAGCTGTAAAATTATTCAAATAAGAATTAATTTTCTCAAAATGATCAAATTTAAAACATAAATTTATAAAAATTAATTGTATTTTTAGTGTAATAATTTTAGAATAAATTTCCCAAAGTAGAATTTAATTATTTAACTAAGCATTTTGAGAATAAATAATTACAGATATATTTATTTCTTTCATAGAGATTGAGAAATTCAACTTACTTTAGATTTAAATTAAAAATGCTGATCAGTCTTACTTTAATCATATTATTTTAGTTAAATATTAGGTATTATGGTTTTCCGCAAATTAATTGCGTACAATTAGCTGAACTGCTAAGATTAAACCATATATAAATCGCCTTTCTTGAGCGAACAACCCACTTAGTGGGGATATATATAAATTGAATTGTTTAAATTTTTTCGATTCATTTTACGTTTTAAATAATTTAGAAAGTTAAATAGGCTTTCTTGTAAGAGAAATATTTTTAAAATTAAAAGTAAATTTTTGGTTTAGCAATTTAATTTAAATATTATTTATTTTATACTTACCTTGTACACAATGGATGTTATAATTTAATATCCATTCATAATTTAGTTGAATAAAAGACTATCGATGACTCGAACTCCAAAAGTTTTAGCTTCTTAAAATTTGAAATTGTCTAAATTATTATAAATTTTATGCAATTTGTAATTGATTTAAATAAATAGAAGCGTACATAAATTTATAAATGTGCTCTAATAATTTACGCTTTTTTATTTAAGATTCTTGAGTTTCTAATAAATTACACTTACAATTTCTATTTATTTACAATAGTTAAATCTATCACACATATAAACACTAAAAACCTAAATATAATTATGAATTAAAGATAAACAGAAGTCCTTAGACCTCCCAGTCCAATGAACAAGAATATTGCCAATAATTTATAAGAAAATTCAGATTAAATTACAATAATTTAAGAATAAATAAGTATCAAGAGTGGAACAAACCCTATAAAACAACAAATTGACTAGTCTGTGAATTTCTAAGATTCTTAATTTTCTTCATTAAATTCAAGTGAGTGCCAAGAAATAATTACTAATAATTAAAACAAACCAGTTAGTAGTAATATGATAGATGGTTAATTACAAATTTCAACATTTTAAACCCACGAAATTGAGCAAATAAAGATAATTAAAGTGGATTAAATTCGAAACCTTAAATTTGAAGAAATGGTTGATATAATGTTTTAAAATGTTGGGAACATTAAATCAATTCTCAACATTCCTTTTAAAAAGCTTGGTAGAATTATGGAAATTTACAAATTTAGAAAAATCCTGTTTAATTAGTTTAATTGGAACTGAGAATAGATTAATTTTATTTGCATGTGTTTCAATTAAATAAGCAAATTTAAGCAATGGTTTAGAGTATACTAATAAGATAATTTATTTATTCAGCAATATAATTTACAAAAAATTGCTAGTTAAGAGAATTTAAGAAATGAAGAAGAAATGTAAAATAATCATTTTGACAATGCCCAAAATTTTGTAAATATAAATTCAACAAATAAATTAGATAACAATTAAAGCAATAATGCTAGCAATAATTATAACTAAAATCAATTCAATAACAACGACAATAGAAAAGTCAGTAATTAATTTTATCAAAAACAAAAGTTTTATTTAGGAAGAATTATGAATCTGCTCTTAGAAAACTAATAATTAAAAAGTTAATTGTTTAATCAGTCCTTATTTATAAATGAATTGAAAGACAAATTAAAAGATTAACTTGAAAACATACTAAGATTAAATTGTGAACTGACTGAACAGAAGGAAGAAAATATTAAAGTATTGCAAAGTTAACAAAATTTGATTGATGAGTCAGAAGTTTTAATCTTATAATCAAATAAAATTGGGAAATCAAAAATTAAAAACTCCATAAACCCTTAGTAGTATGACCAAAATTATTTAAGTTGTGATTTCATAGTTCAAAAATTTGAATGGGGGACAAAGAGATTCAACAATAAACAAGCCCAATATCAAGGCAATATTAATAAAAATTAATTATGGAACGCTTTAATTTTTGATGCAATAATTTTAAATAACAACTAAAAATTCTTAGTAGTCGTGATAGATCCTCCATGGAAGAGAACAGGATGCAAATTTAATTATTTAACTCAAAGCAATAAATTTGTTTTTGATTCTATTCCTTTCGATAAATTACAAGATGATGGATATGTGTTTCTTTGGGTCACAAACACTTAAATGGAGGAGGCTATTCAACTAATGAATTCTAAAGGGTATGAGAAATGCGATATTTTGGTTTGGATTAAACTTAATGACGACAAGACCCTTTATAATAATATTGGGTACTATTTAAGACATATAGCAGAATTTTGTATCATATTCAGAAAAAAAGGGCAATTCAAGTAGCTAAAGTAAAGAACTGTACTCCATTTTCATAGTAACATCTTGATCGAGAAAGCGAAGAAATCATGTCAGAAGCCCGAAAGTTTCTATAAACTAGTTGAGGATTTGGTGCCAGATCACAAGTATCTTGACGTTTTTGCAAGAGAGTGCAACTAGAGGGACAAATGGTTTTCAGTGGGAGATTAGTCTATCCAAATGCCTCCAGAACTAAGATAGTGAGGATTGCTCAAATAATACAAAAGTATTTTGAGTAAGTTTTCATCAATTATTAAATATTATATAATTGGCTTCAAAAACTAAAACTTATTTCTTAATTAAGTAATTTAAAATAAAATTTCTATATAAAATTTATTTATTACATTTATTTTATTGATATTTATTACAATAGAACATAAATAATATTTAATTATATTTTCTAAATATATTCTCATGCTTAATTTATTTAGTTTTATATTTCAAGCTATATTTAATTCTTTATTTATAAATTTATTTTAAAGCACTTTTAGTGAAGAATTACCAATTTCTAATTTCATTATATTCTTTTTCATTATTTTAAATTGTTTATTTTGTAATCTTTGGGAATTATCACTCTACCCCGCAAAACCCAATAATCTTTGATAGATTAATATTATATAAAATTTTATAAACTTTATTTAATTTTAGGGGTAAGAGATGGTAAAATTGTCACAAATCTTTAATTGAGATTGATTCCAAAGCAGCTGTGAGAACGTGATAGAAACACCTTCTGACAAGATTCTAGTTAATTCTGCTTATGTTCATGCCTAGCTCTTTCATGAAGCCTGCCCAATACCCCCTATTACTTTTAACAGCTTGTAACTTACTTTGATTGGGCTCTTGTGTTCAGAGGATTTAGGTCCCTGTTCTTAATCCAGGAGAACATCAACTCTGCGGGGGCGAGTTTGAAATGATATGGCCCAAGGAACATGAGTGGTAGCTTGAGTTGGCTGTACTATGCCATAACATTGTGGGATCTGTGATAGGGTGCATTATCTATCATGATTACAGTATTCTATCTCCACTGTTTGTCGATATCATCCAAAGTGAGTGCCAGTTTGCACAAGAAGTACATAAAGGAATGTTGATTGGTCCTACCTCTATTTACAGTGTAAAACAGCTCTCCCGTGCTTGACACTCCAATGATCAGGTTCATTTAGCTCAGCCTCTAAGAGTTTGTTACTCTGTCCTTAACATAGGGAGCAGTCCAACCCCTGCGCCTCTCATCAGTCAAGTGCGCACTGACTAATCAATATTAATAATTCTCTTGCCTTCATTGAGAAAAATAGTACGAATTGCTGCGCAGCGTACTAGCGTTGAAGCTTGCTACTGTTGTTGTTATGGAGATTCGTTATCTACTTGACCTACTTATAAGTCATCATCAATTCATTCTTAAGGAACCTTCATATCGTTTACTTGTTACAGTGAAGCTGGACTTTTAATTCTAGACTTTTTTGGATGTCTGATATTTAAATTGGCGCTTAGTCATAAGTAAGCATGTTCACTATGTGGGTGCGTGCTCGGCTATGCAGCTTCTTGTACTTTCCCCGATTGACTTACTTGAGATTCCAAAACGAAGTTTTCTTTATGGGATTGTTTAGATACCTCCTTAGCTTGTAGTATGAAATACCAAGTCTGTCCATAATCTGCGGGCAAGATAATCTTTCAGAATTCCTCATTCTTAAGGATTCCTGAGCCAACTTTAACTCCTTCTGTTGTAGTTCCTTTTCCTTTTTCATGATTTTGAGTTATCTGCGAGGCATTATAGCTTAGAGTTAGGTATACTCCCTAAAGACGGGGAGAGTGTCCTTGATTTTATGGTTCTCTTGCACTTTCTTTACTAATTCTTTCATCTCATTTATATCAGCTCTTTCGAGTACTTCTTATGGCTCCAATTCCGACTACATGTACTCGGAGTAGACCTTTAGAGTCATCTAGCCAAGAGCCTATATTTCTTCCCCATTTAGCAACGTTTCCTTAAATCCACTGAGCCTACTCTCTCGATAAACCACTTTTGGATCAATAATAAAGCCATTGAATTTAACATCATCTAAGGAATCTTCAAGGTCATAAAAAAAGTTGACCATCTCTCATTTACTTACAACCTCAATCTTCACATCAGCCACTGTCATGTTTCTTCGGTATAGCATATTGGTTGTTATATAATCCGCAGAATTTTCATCATCCTCTTCATGGCTATTTGAGCTCTGCCCACTAATTGAGCTTCTTGACAATTGATTCTTTTCCTGCTTTTGGAAAAATTATATATTCTTTGAAGGCCGCTTATTAGAACTTGATTCCATTAGATTGATGGCGATTATACTAATAATGTTTTAGCCTGGCTAAGATAGGAAATCCGTAAGCGGAATTCTGATTGTGATGAAGGGATATCACAATAGTGAAAATCCCCAACTCTTAATAGCAACAGTTCTATCATCATGAGCCAAATTTTGCCTATTTAAAGCCGCTGATGGCACCCTTCGATTAGAATAATATGAACCAGCCCTAACTTACAGGCATCAATGTATAAGAGCTCGCCCAGAAATGCAAGAGCAAGAAAGAGCTCTACAACTTTCTCACCCAGGATTGTCGGGCCTTCCTACCCAAGCCTGACTCAACCAATATTTACTTCTTCAAGTCCATCATCCGAGCCAAAAAGGAGGTAAGTCGTTCTGTTATATGGCAACCATTTTCGTAGTATATCAAAAGAGAAGACGTCAAAGTGTCGGCAGTGCCTCACATTGAGGGACTCACAGTCCAAGACTTCCTCGATTATGCGAGAGACTTCCCCAGGCTAATCAACTTTCTCCCAGATGAGCGAGACTGGGTACATTTAGACAGACAATGGATCTGTGACTTGCTCTATACCTTAGACACCGACGGTGTCTCCAACATGATCCGCGATGCCATGCTATAACGGAAAGAAAAGCTTGAGTAGAACAGAGACCTCGTCATTGAAATGAGACCTGAATTTGTTGATGCATTATCTAGATGCCTCAACTTCAGCAGTAGGTTTACTCTCTATTTATTGTTTTTGTAGCTGAAAGAGGCAAAGCTGTGAACCTCATGAAGAATTCATCAAAAAGAAAGAGGACAAGAGATGAAATCGAAGAGGTGAAAGATTATGAAATAGCCTTAAAATCCGACAGATAGCTCTTTCTATAAGAAACTAAGAGGCTAAAACAAGATCATGATAACTTGGAAAGTGAAGTGGTTGACTTACGTAAAATTAAGGAGCAAGTTATGCAAGACTTCGGTTCTCAGAATCTGGAAGGGCAGGTCCAGAACTTTCGCCTTTGACTTTTATTGTCTTCTATTCCCATCCATCATCTGGACACTACTAATAGAAAGAGCATGAGTATGGTGAATTTTTTAAGAAATTAAACATTAAAATCATCTTCTTTTTAGCCCCTCTCTTTAGAGGTTCTTATAATCTATATCACTTTTGAAGTTTCTCCTTTAATTTGAAGCCTTCTTCAACCAGGCTTCCATACTTTCTTCGATCTCTTCATGCTCCTTGTA
This sequence comes from Oxytricha trifallax, assembly GCA_000711775.1. Lineage (NCBI taxonomy): Eukaryota > Ciliophora > Spirotrichea > Sporadotrichida > Oxytrichidae > Oxytricha > Oxytricha trifallax. Next base: position 7,251 of record ARYC01022093.1, read on the forward strand.
AGTTTCACTAAAAAGTTGTCTCTGCAACTCCTCCTTACAAGTATAACTCAGTTTTCAATTAAGTCCTTAATCTGCTCTGTGTTCTCTTAAGCCTTTCTACTTCTCTTATTAGTATTTTTCTTTCTTTCCTTGCTCTTCGATCTTTCTCTGCCTGACTCTTAAGTGATCTCCTTATATTGGCGCTTCACACCGTTTTTGAAGATCTTCTCAACATTTACTAATAGGTTAGTCTAAGAGCACAGGGTTCTGGCTCATCTTCTCGACAATGAATTCTAAGATAGAAGGTTAATAGAACCCTAATTTACTTTGAGTTTCTGGCTCATCAGTCACAGCTTCAGTTTTCATTTCTTCTTCAGAGACCTTCTTTTTTTCTTCAATATCTTAGATAGCTCCTATGAGAGCATTTTCTACTTTTTCCACTATCTTATCCACTATAACCTTTACTTCGGCAGTTTCAGGATCTACGATAGGAAATTATTCAGAAAGAACACCAGGCTCCTTAAATTTATCAGTAACTTCCATATCGCTAGTTTCTTACTTGTCTTACAAATTAAATTATACCTCATTGAACTTTTTGTCTAATATAAGGTCGGTTTCATGCTACTCTACTATAAGTAGCTGCTCGGCACTATCTTTGGAGTTGAGTCTATATAACACTCTTTGCCATCTGCCCTTAGTATTAAGTCTTCCTATTCTTCCTATAATCTGCTCTTCCGACCTTTTAGAGAAGACATCTGCGATGATGAGGTAAGAACCTCCGTTCTCGTTTATTTCATCATTGGTCTGAATGTCGGTGCCTCTTCCATGAGCTTCATTCAGCAAGTATACGCCGTACTGCTTTTTCGCATTTTTCATTAAATATCTACCTTCAATCATGGATTCAATATTGGCTGCTTGTCCTCTGCTTAAACTGGTAAAGTCGTAACCTGACCTCAAAAGCCCTATCTCAATCGTATTGTAGTTAGCAGAAGCCACGATTAGAACTGGTGAGTGGCTAAGCTGCTCTATTATAATTTCTTTGATCTTAGCCAAGTAATCGCTCTAATTAGTGCTCACAAGCACATCGGGGTATTGAGTCTTTTTATCTCCCTAGAGTTTATCAAGAGTTGGAAATACTACTGGTGCGGATTGAAAAGCTAGCCTCAAACAGTTCTCTTCAGTATAAGAGAGATTGCTTCCAGTAAATCCTATGACCTAATGAGCATGCTGAAAATACTCGAGAGAGTTAATTATGCCGTCAACGGAACCATCAAACATAATCCAATCATACTCGTCGATTAAAACGTAACTTTGCTGCCATACACTCACGGCCTTGAGGTTCTTTTGCATCTTCTTCAATTATGGTTAAGTGTAGAAATAGATGCCAGTGTCTTTGGCAAAAAAGTTTAGATTACAATTGAGCTACATTGCTTTAATAACTCTCTAGTATCGTTTAAAGTCCCTTTGCACTAAGTGCTCATTCTTGCTGAGTATAAAGACTGACCTTTGGGTTTTAATAGCAATAAGAATTGCTAAAGCAATACATATTAGGGTCTTCCCATTGCCAATACCAAAATGAATGAAATGATTGCTGTTCAGGTTGTCACAGATATAGTTTAAACATAATACCTGAGAGCAGTAGAATTTGAAGCCTAAATTTTACTCCAAAGTTTCTAATTCGGCACTAGCTCTTAAGAGTTCCTCTGGAGACCTCCTATTGAATCTGGATGCTGCTTAGTTTTCAAGTTCTCATTCTTGAATAGCTTAAGAAGGTCATTGACAGCCTTTTCAGAGAAGGCCTCCATAGTCCTTGGCAATTGCATTATTCTATCAAGGTCAGAGAAGTCACAGTTGAGACAGTTTTCAATAGAGTGGGAGCTTAACTATACATTTTTCTCCACTTGCGCATTCACTATCAACTACTACACTCTCCTGATTTACTCAATCTTCCCTACCCATTATTGATCTCTGCTTTGCAGTCTTTAAGCAAGGCCTTTCATAAAATGCAACATTGAGACTTTATCGATTACTTCTTGCTTTTATAAGAAGGTTGCTCTTGTTGAAGATATGTAGTCTTTTAAGGACTCCAAACTAGGGGCTGAGCATAAGGCGCATATCCTCGCAAAGTACTCTGTATACTCTACAGGAATGTCTCTAAGAAGGTTCAATCCGCAGTCTTGCTTAATCATGATAATAAAAGGAACGTTCATAATAAAGAAGGAATTTGGTATCAGTTTGATGACCTAGGAGTCAATTTAAAAGTAGTGCCATGTTTAAGCCAAAAGGTTAACGATGCCTGGATTAGAGTCGTTGAGCTTCTAGACTAAGGCAAGCTGCTTACTAAGACATGTCGACTCATTAATAAAGACCAAGTTGGTCAAGCCTATAGCTTATCTAGCATTGGGTGACCTTATTAGTAAGAGAATTGCTTCTTAAATTAAGGCATCTTCCGGTTGATATTTTTCCCCTGTATAGTAACCGAGGGCAGCCAAAGATACGAGCCTTGGAGTCTTAGACTAATTTTTAGTTGCTTGAAATTAAATCAGTTATTAAATAGAAGAGCCCTTCGTTCACTTAGGGTTCATTTGCCATTTCAAAGTGTTAAAGGAAAGAAAATAGTGATTGAGTGTTGCGGGCCATTAATTCTTGGAGGATTTATTCCTTTTATTAATAATTTGATTATTTGAACTATTCAAAATGCTTTGCCAACATCTCATGGCCAATGATCGCGCCATAGTTAATAACTAGCTAAGGTAAGGGTCTAAGTTCTTGTACTTGTTAACCCGTAATACTTGGAGTAGTTTGGAATTCATTAACATTCATCTTCCCGTTTGAGTGGGCTTGGTTAAGGTTTTCAGAGACCAGTGACTAGGTATCATTGCTGTTCCTCGCTTTCTTGCTTTTGTTGTTGTTTATAAACTTTCTCACAACGTTCTTAAAATCCCATGTCTTTTAATAGCCCTTGAAATCCTCCTGCTGCAACAGGAGACTCAAGTCAAAGTTGTTTAAATGTAGAAATTCCTTTGCTCTATTGATTTTGGCGCTATCTTGGGCTCCCTTGTACTCAGCTTTAATGCCCTTCACTTTGCCGCCCTCATCAAAATTATCATTGGCTTCATGATTTTCAAAAATCCGATCACCCTGCTCAAGAAGTTGAGCTAACTTTTCATTTGAATTTTCATAATTTAACTCTAATATAGGCTCTTAGTAAAAGAAAAAAAATTACCAGGGCTTTGTTCTTTAATCTATGGGAGAAAAGACTAAGCAATCTGATCCCGCTCTTGGTCTGGATTCATGGTATTTTTAAGTTTTGATTATAGTATTATATACTGGATTTTAAATTTAATAGGTGGATTATTAAAAAATACCACTGGATTCTTCAAATTTACTATAAGAAAAACCTCTCTCCTTCACTTATCCAGAGGATTTAAAGATCTATAGGCTGCAAACCAGTTCATATGCATTGCTAATGTTAATGCCAACATTTAAAGGTGAAAAAATTAGGCTTGCAAGTAATGGCTGACCCGTCATGGGTCTTTTGAATGCTTTTCGTGTCTGGCCTCATTGAAAATTGGCTTTATGGAAAAATTGAAAAATCCGAGGGCATAATGGCGAATTCAACCCTTTTCTGCTCATAACGTATAAATAACCAGTAGAAATGTGCAATGAAAATGGAATGGAAAGTAAAGGCACTCTTTTTCTAAATTTTAGATGATGGTTGTATGGGGTCCAGACTGGCTTTGGATTATAGACTCCAGACTGGATTTCAAACCCAATAAGAGGGGGGGTTAATACTAATGTTGAAATATTTGAAAAATTAGAAAGGAAAGCTACTGGATTTTATGAACATATGAACTTAGAATAGAATAAGGAACACTCTCAACAATATTTGAACACTAGAACACTCAAACTATAATTAGCAGCACTTCATAAGACCTTCTTTCCAAGACTCTTGAATCAGCCTTCTCTTTAAAAGTTAAATTATGAAATTTGGAATTCCCTTATTTATCAATAATAATTAAAATTTTTATCAATTTCACATTTCTTTGTGAACATAAGTTTTGGGGTTTATTCCTTATATAATTTTCTTTTATCTCAGTATTTAATCATGAATGTGATTTTATATGCCAAACTTATAGTAGGGAGTAATGTTTACTAAATGAGGTATTCCTTGGTTATAGCATTTTAATATCTACATAATTCAATATTGGTTTCTGTTAAGATATTATAATACTTATATCATTCCTTAGCTAAAGCAATAAATCCTAATATTCTTCATCATATATAAACTCCAAATTTTGCTAAATTCTATTTCTTATTTTACTCTTTAGTTTAATCTTCTTACTAATTCCAATAAGGCCCTTACATTACTCTGCAAATAAAATTACTAAATATATTATTAAAGAGTTAGATGTATTAATTGTTATTTATAAATACACCTCACTGATGCCAGCTCAGCTCATAAGAATAGTAGAGATATTAAAGATAGAACTCAATTTTTAAGAATAACAATTAGATGTGCAAATAAGATTCCTAATAAAATTCTGAGGAATGTAGCACAGCTGAAAGAAACCAACACGAATGAAATTATAAGAGACTTTGTTGAGAAGATCATAAAAAATATCATCATGAGCATTGATCTGTTTATTTAGAACAAAACAAGTAAAGGATAAGACACTGTCAGAGGTAAAAACTTTATAAATATAAAAATGATATTCTTAATCAAGATTATTATAGCTACAATTATAGTTTTAAGTTAGGGAAAACAATAATTATCTCTTGAATGAACAGCTGCGGTAATGTTTCCAAGGTATTCGTGCAATCAAACTACTAGAAAAATTGGAACTTAATCAACATAGCATGGAACCAACAAGATTCTCAACAATAATAATAATAATAATAAGAGAGTATAGAGTGATTATCCCAAGTAAACATTAATATATAGAAATCTTAACAAATATGATATGGTTAAATTAAATGATAAGAAAATCAGATAAACATTTACATTTTAAACCATTAAAGATAGTATCCAGAGTAGCCTTTATCAAAAAGAATGAATGAATAGAATTAATATAAAATAAAACTTCAATTAATTAAACCAAAATGAACATCTAAAATGAGGAATTTCCAGATGCATAAATTGTAATGATCAGAGAAACCATAATTAAATAACAATTAATTAAATAAATATACTGCATTAAAAATGAACAATGTACAAATCACATTTGAGGAAAAGTTACAAAGAGGAGGAGATCAAAGTACCAGGAAGAGAAAAACCAGAAAGGTAGGAACACTATTACAAAATAGGGAGTACTGGTAGAAGGTGCTAGAGGTTAAATTCAGTCATAGGGACAGAACAAATGATCAAGAGATATTGTGAAAAGCAACAGAATAAAGATCAAAAGACTCACTTAAATAACAAACGAGAACCAATAGTCGGTAAGTGTTTCAATATAATTGATGACTATACAGATTAGTTAAGACAAAATAAATTATTCATGACTATAATTTGTTTATATTAGTTATATTTAAATTACTTAAATTTTATTAATGAAAAGCTAATATATAAAATGAGCTTACTTTAACTTAATTTATAAAGATGCTATGAAGAAATGTTTATTAAATAAGAATTAGTTTATATTTATATTATGTGTAAAAGTTATTTAGATTGTAAAATAAAAATATATTATAATTAATGAGCAAACTATAGTAAATATTTATATAAATAAATATCTTAATCTTTAATTAATTATAATTTATTGTCAAATATTACTTTATTGTAAGCTATAAGATACTAATTTATACTTTGATTTCTTTATAAATTACTTTAATATAATCAAAACCCCAAAACCCTTTCTGTAGTTTGATTGAGTTTTTGATTGATAAAAGTAGACTATTAGTGCATACTTTATTAGGGTTTTAATAGGGTTTATGAAGGGGTTTAATGTTAAAATATTAGTATTTTAAGTGAATATATGCTAGGTTTGGGGTCAGTTTATGACAGTGAGTATATAGATTTATTGTTTAAGTTGCGATATGGATGTGATGAATATAGTGAATAACTCAAGCCTGTACTTAATTATACGTCTATAGCAAGGCTACTCCATAAATCTCCAGCAACTGTGAGGTCTCACTGTCTATTAGCATTGAATTTAAGAAGATAGCAGCTTAATTCTAAGCCTAAAAGACCTCTAAAATTTTAGCAGCATCATATTGAATATCTAATTAATGATAAGACTCTTAAATACTGGGCTCACTTCTCTCTGGCCTAGAGAGCTGTGATGTTTTATCTCAAATTTCCTGGGCTTCACATATCTGCTTAATCTATAGCGAACATATATAAAAAGAATGGAATATCTTACAAGACTGTCAATCGCATTAAAAGAGTGATTGACTTTAATTTATAATACTAATTTAAATTATATATTCGATTAAATGCAGAGGTCTTAAGAGCATAATATAAAGTTTATACACGCTGATGAAGCTGTAATTACATCCAATACCTTTATATCAAGGTCTTGTACAAGAGGTATAGTAATATAGAAGTTTATGACTAAAAGGTTAAGGTTTAAACTCATGCTATTCTTGGTGGAATAAGTGAAGATAGTGGCCTCGAGACTTATGTTATTCACCCTCGTTCTATAAAGACTGAA
>ARYC01022096.1:0-19446 GCA_000711775.1 Oxytricha trifallax
AGATCAGCATGATCACGTCATGGTGACCACCAGCTTGAGCTCGATCAGCATGACAACGACACGGTAACCATCTGCATGAGCAAGATCAGCATAACCACGACACGGTGATCATCAGCATGAGCAAGATCAGAATGACCATGACACTATGACCAACAGCATGACCACGACACGGTGATCATCAGCATGAGCAAGATCAGCATGACCATGACACGATGACCACTAGATTGAGCTCGATCAGCATGACCACGACACGGTAACCATCAGCATGAGCAAGATCAAAATGATCACGACACGATGATCATCAGCATTAGCAAGATCAGCATGACCATGACACTATGACCACCAGCATGACCATGACACGGTGATCATCAGCATGAGCAAGATCAGCATGACCATGTCACGATGACCACAAAGCTTGAAATCTATCAGCATGACCACGACAAGGTAACCATCAGAATGAGCAAGATCAGAATGACCACGACACGGTAATTCAGCATGAGCAAGATCAGCATGACCAAGACAGGTTGACCACCAGCATTAGCATGATCAGTAAGACCACGACACGTCGGCCGCCAGCATTAGCAAGATCATCATGACCACAACATGGTCTCCACCAGCATGAGAAGATCAGCATTACCACGACCATAGTTAATAAACATTTGAGGTAAGGGTTCTTTATTTTGTATTTAGTCACTTGCAAAGCTTATGTTCGTTGTAAAGTCACTCTCCTTGACTTACTCAAGGGTTGCAGTAGCTTCAAGATTACTTGAAATTAAAGATTTACTTTTAGAGCTGTGCTTTACCTCTTTTGGTTTATTATTATTATTTATGTACTCTCTCACAAACTACTTAAAATCAAAAGTTTTATTATAACCTGCAAAATCCGGCTGCTAGAGCTGCAATATCAAATTATAGTTGTTTTTGTACAGAAATTCTTTAGCACGATTGATTTTAGCACTATCTAGAGCATTTTAATACTCAGATTTAATACCCTTGATTTTACTGGATCATCAAAAACTGAATCGGCAATATTGTTTTCAAAAATCCAAATCAAGCTTTCTATTTGGGTGCCTTTTTTGCCACATGTAAATCATTAATACCTTCTAAATAGAAGATAACTGAAGATTTAAGCTTACCAGCACTCGCATTTAAAAGATCGTGAAGGTCGATTTCAGAGTTATTCTAAAATCCAGTAACTGAATTCATCTAATTTATGCTTAATTTTAAGGATTAATTCGATTAGATTTAGTATTAAACAGCTGAATTATTAATATTTCGACTGGATTATTGGTCCATAACTATATATAACACACTTTTTTGCTTAAATCTTCCGGATTTATTCACATCCAAACCAATTCAAATAATAAGTATTCACTATAACAAATTAATCAAGCAGCTTAGAGTTGCAAGGAGGTGAATGGTTGAAGAGCTATGATAATTTTTTTAATTTTTAAAGATGGGCCAAAGCCAAAATTGGCTTTTTTTGAAAAAAATGTCGAAATCAGCGGTAACTTTCAAAATTTTAACCTTTCACCTTTCATAACTGAATAATGGCCAGTAGAAATGTGAAGACGGGAATAGCTAGAAGTTAATAACACCTATAATCGAAAAATCGAGTCACCAGTTTTGACCTGAAAAATGGCCTTTGACTTAAGCTAACACGCTGGATTATAGGGGTCAGATCAGTATAATAGTACCAATCTTAAAAAATCTCAAGAACGGCCGGTCAACCTACTGGATTTATGGTTGCATGAACTTAAAATTAAAAATCACACTAATATAATCATATAAATCAAATCATATTCATCTTTGTACGAGCTTTGATATTGCCAACCCTTCCTTTTGCATTCTCTCAATCGCCTCCCTCGAATTAAGTTAATTTCTGTCCTTTTAAATTACCTTATTAATCGATATTTTTAAAACTTTTTATCACTTAAATTCTATATGAACATACGTATTGGGGTTTATGTTGATTATATTAATAATTTTTTACTTAAATGAGATTATTTGATTAGAAAATAATAATTAATACAAAATGGAAATCATAAATTTAATTAAGCTATTTTTGCAAACAAATTTCAGCAAAATTACTACATCAAACATATATGATAAGTATTTAAAAAGTAGTTAATTAAACTTATGAATTATTAGGGCAAAATACTCTATAAATATTTTGCAAATTTTATCTAAAAAATAATAATTCTTAATTAATATAAAATAATATATTTCAATTAAAAGTAAAGAAATAATTTTAAAAGCTAATAATATAAAATGAGTAAGAAAAAGTAAATTATGATCTTTTTGATGGGATAGATCTGGTGAAGTGTACTTTGCTTTCTCCATCTTTGCTTCAGCAGAACTCATTCGAAAAATAATTCATGCTCACTTAGATTTGTACCATTTCCTTTTATTTTCTCTTGTTGTTTTGCTTGTGCGGATGACTGAGGTGCGAGTTCATAGAGTTTTATTGATTATGAATTTTGCTACAGTAAGTAGCACGTAAAAAAAATCAAAACAAGTAAACTCATGAGTTTACGATTAAATAGAACATAAATGTTGACGAGAAGATGGGAATATCTAGAGACTTCAAAAATAGTCATTATTAAAGAAAAGGCAATTAAATGAGAGCAGTCAAAAAGCGAAGAATCTAATTTATTTAGAACTTACAAACCACTGCTTTTCTAGGTAGGTTAAGAAATTGAGAATGCGGGAGTAAATTGCGGACGTCTGCCTCAAAACTAATGGTAGATTAAACGAGTTAAATTGGATGTGTTCTCCATGGAGACTTAGGGAGACATACCGTAAAACCATTAGTGAAGAGAGATTTTGGAAATGCCTATCGAATTAATTTGGGAAACAGGACTCATAGTTTTATGAATAGCGAATAATAAGAAGGAACTAGCTCGACGATTCTATATTAAAACTTGGATATAAAGAGGTAGATTAGGTTGGGTGGATCAAACTCACGAAAAATAGAGTTCTCATTATTCTAGTTGGGGTAAATACCCTTAAAGCTAAAAAGAGACATTCTGAATGGGTGGAAGGGTTATATGACTGTCTTCTTTGAAGCAGTGCAATACACTCTGAGAAGCCAACCCGCATTTAAAACTTCATCTAGACTATTGCACCTGACAGAATAAATATATAAATCTTCCTACGAAAGAACAATATAATGAAGAGCCACTCATTTTATGAATATATCTTGAGTTGATCCTTCATCTCAGCTGTAGTTGCTCTTCAAGTTAAGATTATGATATTTTACTGATTCCCTAGAAATAATGAGGTTAATTTAAAATAACAATGATTACTCAATTAAGGATTTTTTAAACAAGCTAGTCTCATTTTTTGAGTCGGTATAGTATAATCTGAAATAACCTTGATGAAATAAATAAAAAAATGCAAAAATAGTAGATGTATCATTTAGTTTCGCACTACTTGTATGAACAAATCGACAATTTTTATTGGCATGTTAATCTATGCCTTGGCTGTAGTATGATGATGAGTACCGTTAGCATTGCATTCATATTAGGAGAAGATTCTCAGATCGACATTTAGTTTTTAAAAAAATTGATTATCTTGACTTTTTATACTCTCATTTACATTTCAACATACCAGAAGATCAGAACCAGTCCCAATATTAATTTAAAAAAACATATAATAATAAAATCTGAATAAGAAGATGATGGTAATGATGATGATGATTAAAAATAATATATAGATATATAAAATTTAAGGTTAATCATGAGTAATAGCTGCTTACCAAAAAACTAAAAATATATCTAAATACAATATTTAAATCTAAACCAATATTCTATATTTAATAAAACATTAAATAAAATTATATATTGAACTTAAATTTAGATCAAAATATGATTTAAAAGGTTCTCTAATAAATAATTTTTAATTTCATGAAAATCTGACTAATACAACTGTTAAAATAACATATAAATTACTATTTAATTCATTATAATATTCACTTATAAGTATTTAATATATTAATTTATAATAAATATTTTATATTTGTAAAACAAATTACATAATCAATAATATATTTACATGCTACTTATTAAAACTATAACAATATTACTATTATTTTCTACTACTCTCCAATCCAGCCTCCTTCCACAGAATTCATTGCTTCCAGGCAGGCCTTTACCCTTTATTACTCACAAGCATAAATCAAACACATCCTAGTGCTTTCCTAATGTTGGATCACTCTAACGTTAATATAGCTACACATCACAATTAAACATCACGTGTCTACATATAAACGTTAGAGTGATCAAACATCAGAAAACCACTAGGATGTGTCTAATTGATGCATGTGAAAAATAAAGAGTAAAGACCCGACTAGAAGCAATAAATTATGTGAAAAGCTAATGAGGCGAGCAGCAGAAGGAAGCAGGATTGGAAAGTGGAAAAAAAAAAATAGTAATATTATTAATAGTTTGGTTTAAAAACAGCGAATATAATTGACAATGATTAATAATTGTTTTAATTAATATAAATGAAATATTCATATTTAAAAATGGAATTTAATTTACTAAATGATTTAATTAAATAAAAGCTAAGTGTTTTAATCAATTTTAAAATTAAAATTATCAAGTTATAAATAATATTTGTTCTTATTATAAACTACTTATTCATAGTATAAATTTTTGTATTATAACATACAAATTAATTATTTATAAAATCTTAAAATATTTAAATTACTTTTAACACCAAAATTACTAATAATATTACTATTATTTTACTACCACTCCCCAATCCAGCCTTCTTCTCCTGCTCGCCGCATTAGCTTTTCACATAATTCATTGCTTCTAGGCAGGACTTTACTCTTTATTATTCACATGGATTAAGCAAACACATCCAAGTGCTTTCCTAATGGTGGATCACTCTAATGTAGATATCTTCTTGCATATCGATCAAGCTTACAACATCACGATATGCAAGAAGATATCTACGTTAGAGTGATCCACCATTAGGAAAGCACTTGGATGTGTTTGCTTAATCCATGTGAATAATAAAGAGTAAAGACCCACCAAGAAGCAATGAACTATGTAAAGAGCTAATAAGGTGAGCAGGAGAAGGAGGCTGGATTGAGGAGTGGTAGTAAATTAATAGTCATATTATTAGTAATTTGCAAATGTGTTAGCGTAAGTGTATTGAAATTGATATAAATTTTTTTTAATTATACAATTAATTTAAATGTAATTATGAGTAAAAAAATTAAATATTATTTTAAAATATGTATATACTATAATCAATATTCCTCAATAAATATAAAATTTGACGTTTAAATATAGTGATTGTTCTCATACTAATTATGAATATTGCTATTTTCTTCATAAAACAGGTTTCTGTCATTATTCAACTACATTAAAAACAAAATTTAAATATTGAAACATCCAATGATCATATAAATAAAATTTTATTAATTTATCATAGTTTTAGTTGTATTGATTTTTATATTAAATTAAAAATTACAATAAAACATAGTTAAATAAGTTAAATAAAACATAAAATATTATTACTGTTATTTTCTGCCACTCTCCAATCCAGCCTCCTACTCCTGCTCACCTCATCAGCTTTTCAAATTGTTCATTGCTTCCAGTCAAGTCTTTACGCTTTATTATTCACATGGATTGAGCAGACACATCTTAGTGCTTTCCTAATGTTGGATCACTCTAAAGCAGATATATCTAGCAGATGATCATTTAAAGGTATCTACGTTAGATTGAATCATCATTAGGAAAGCACTAAAATTTGTCTGCTTAATCCATGTGAATAAAAGAGCGTAAAGACCTACCAAGAAGCAATGAATTATGTGAAAAGCTAATGAGGTGAGCAGCAGAAGGAGGCTGGATTGGGGAATGTTAGTAAAATAATAGTAATATTGTTAATAAATATTTAATTTTTAGCCTAATGTATATTTATACTATAATTATATTTATAGTGGAGCAAATACATTAAATTATTTTTGCTAGGATAAATTTTGGATTTATGCATGAAAACGGCAAGGATAAGACAAATAGCAAGGACAGGAGGAAATGAGAAATGGTGCAAAAGTGGAGAAGACTATGGACATTTACCTCATGTGAAAGCCATGCAAGGACTGGCAAATCTAAGATAGACCCAAAAATTGCATTCTATGAAAGCTCTAATTTAATGAAATCTGAAGTTGATTATGCAATGTGAATTACAAAAATTAAAGAGAGGATCTTTAATTAATTTAACAAAATAAAAAGGAATCGAAGAAGAAAATTTAGAAAAAGTAAAATTATTAGCAATTGGAAAATGTGCAAATAATGTCAACATGATAAACTCAGCTCTAGAATATTGAACTAGAAGCTTTGTTAAAAGTCCGAAAGGAATATACTGACTCTACTAGATTGGTCCTAAAGGCCTTTTTTTGCATCAACAGTGGTAACTTATCTACAAGAATCACAAGAATGACAATAAAATGGCGCTCAAAAATGAATAAATGTAATATATAATATTAAAGTCTTGAATTTAGTTTTGATTTCTAGAACTTTAAATAAATTAAAGTAACAGACGATATATTGAAAAAATGCTTACAAATTAATATAACTAGATATTTCATTCATAATAATTAGTTTTATTTATTTCAAAAGAGATAAATCATTATGATGATATTAATGACCAATATATATATTTAAACTTTATTTTAATTACCAAACTTGTTTTATCTCTTGATAATACATAATTATATAAATCACTTATTTTATAATTAAAATAAATCATATTTCAAAACATTTGATTCATTTAAATAATTTCTCATTTACATTTTCAAACAAATTTCTAATAATATTACTATTATTTTGCGTTTTGCACTCCCTAATCCTGCCTCCTTCTCCTACTTACCTCATTAGCTTTTCAAATAATTCATTGCTTCCAGGCAGGCCTTTACTCTTTATTATTCACAAGCATCAATCAAACACATCCTAGTGCTATCATAATGTTGGATCACTCTAACGTAAATACAGCTAAACAAATCATCGATCAAACGTATTAACGTTAGAGTGATCCAACATTAGAAAAGCACTAGGATGTGTTTGATTAATGCATGCGAATAATAAAGAGTAAGGCCTGACTGGAAGAAGAAATATTGAAAAGCAAATGAGGTGAACAGGAGAAGGTGGCAGGATTGGGGAGTGCAAGCAAAATAATAGTAATATTATTAATTATTTTATTGGTTTAAAGCGTTTTTATAATTAAATATTTTGCTCATAATAATTAATTTAATAATTTCAAAAGTTGAATTCCATTAATATTATGCTGAGAGCCAAATAAACTATATATTTTAGCTTTATTTTGATTACCTATTTATTATTAATAACGTCAAATATGTCATCGGTAAGAGGGGGTACTAAATAGCAAATTAATAATTAAAGGTCGAGCCTTAAAATTTACTATTAAAGAGTAACAATTAATTTTAAGAATATAATTGATGATTAACAACTTTAAAGATATGCAGACTACACTAAAGCACAACTGATAGAGAGACTCGACACAAGAGAATCCTGCATTTCAATTTAACTCAAAACTATTAACTCAAAACTCTTTAGCTAAATCAAAGAGTTTTTTAATGTCATAAACTCAATGATCAAAAATTTATCCAGAGACACGCTACTAAAGTGGATGAACATGGACGACAAATAGCTAGGAGCTGATATCAAAGAAGTGGCAGGCTCAATGGAAGGCACACAACTTTCCACAATACACTTTTCTAGACTCCTTATAATATTTCTGATGAAGAACATAACAGCCAATGAAACCAGCTGCATCTCAGTATCAGCAGACTACCACGAACATCTAAACAAAGTAGAAATCTACATCAAATGTCTGCAAAAACACACATACTTCATGAAAAGTGACTTCGTTCAACTTATCACCACTAGATGTAAGAACTGCATTGCTTCCAAAGAACTCAAATTCTCAATTAATGTCAAAAACTTTGACACATAATTCAAATTCAGAGACCAAGGAGACACGGTCCAAATACTCCACACCAGCCCCAAGAGAGGGGAAAAAGAAGAAACAACAAAAGAAAGTACAAAGGGAGAGGTAAACCAAGAGGAGGAAAGAGAAGAAATAACAGAAGAAGATGAAATCTCAGCATACAGGAGAGAATCTCCATTTAACTAAAAGGGCTTGTCTCTTATTTGCATTTAAAGCAACTTTGATCGGGGGTTCCCCAGAGACCTCAATGTGATCTTAATATTATTATTATTATTAATATCTATCTTAAAATCAACTGCTATTATTTATTTATATATTTATTATTTAAATTATCACGAAATATTATTATAATGATTTCCTTTTCACTCCAAAAATAACTAATAATATTACTATTATTTTAATAGCACTCCCCAGTCCTGCTTCCTTCTCCTGCTAACTTCATTAGCTTTGCACATAATTCATTGCTTCTAGCCAAGCCTTTACACTCTATTATTTACATGCATCAATCAAACACATCTTAGTTGCTTTCCTAATTTTGGAATCCACTCTAACTTTGATAACGCAGTTCACATTCTAAATTACCTATCTTTCTTCTTGGCGTTATCAAAGTTAGAGTGATCCAAAATTAGGAAAGGCACTAAGATGTGTTTGATTGATGCATGTAAATAATAGAGTGTAAAGGCTTGGCTAGAAGCAATGAATTATGTGCAAAGCTAATGAAGTTAGCAGGAGAAGGAAGCAGGACTGGGGAGTGCTATTAAAATAATAGTAATATTATTAGTTATTTTTGGAGTGAAAAAAATAAAATATAAAAAAGAGTCACTTTGAATATATTTTTTACATTATAATAATCGTTTTTAATATTAGTTTTTTAGGTAATAATTCAAAATATAGGTTTGTATTTTAAACTATAATCTTGAAATTAATTCAATTCATTAAATATTTATTCAAATTGAGATATGTATTAATAGTAGCAGTAGTACCAGTAGTAGTAGTAGTAGTAAGTAAAAAAGAGTAGGAATATTTATAAATTAAATAGAATATAAATTAGAAACATAATTTGTAAATCTGAATTATAAGTCCAGCGCAACAACCTACTCTGCGGCTCTTCATTAATTCCTTTGAAATATTCCCTGTCGCTTCACTCTGATGTTTGATCTAAACCTTGTCTTTCATAGTTTGATTCTTCTGGATTTCAACCTTCTGTTGGTTTATTAGCTCCCATATCATCTAAGTTTTATATATGTTGGGTTACTTTCTATCTCTGTAACCTGCGCTATCGCTAAAAAGGTATCCTTCTGCCTCCAATATTTCGTTGTTTAGTTCTACATGCTGATCTTCGTCCTTGTTAAATTGCCTTTCTAGTTCAGCCTGGCATTCATTCCTCTTCACTATCTCTTTCTACCCTTCTTCGCAGTGGATATTGTTTACGAATACTGTATCTATATCTTCATCCGTTTATTTACATAGTAAGGAGTTTTGGTTCTCAAAGTTCATCTCTGCTTCTTCGTACATTACTGAAAGTCCTGATTTTCCAGTCTCCTTTTTGGTAAATCTCACTTCAAGGTCAAACATCATGTAGTATCACTGCACGTTTAGCCTATCATTTGAGAAGATTTGAAAGACTGGTTCACTTTTCAATTCAAGGTCTAGGTGATTTGTAAAATAATTGCCATCACTTCGTAATCTATCAGTTCTGACACATACTTGTTTGGTATTCATTTATCTGACTTACACCGTAATCTCATATTATGCTCCCATTGTATCTTGACTAAGTAATTAAGTTGATCAAAGTGTTTCTGAAATACGGCTAAGCTCACGATCTATTCTTCTTGAGTCGTAGATCTTTAATTCTCTCTATTTTTAGGATCAACAAATTTTAGCAATTTTCTAAGCTGCTTTGGCAATTCACTCTGATGATTATGTTGGATATGCCATATTTTTAAGTATTATTTAATTATAAATTATTAAATGAAATAATAAACTTGTATTTATAATTTAAATCAAATATAAACAAATAAAATGAATCCTACTTTTTCAAACAACTTATTAACAATATTACTATTATTTACCACCACTCATCAATCAAGCCACCTTCTCCTGCTCACCACATTAGCTTTTCACATAATTCATTGCTTCAAGTTTAATTCACATGCATCGATCAAACACATCTTAGTGCTTTCCTAATGTTGGATCACTCTAACGTAGTTACCTTAATGAGATCAAAAGTATAAGGATAGTATTGAGATGAATCCTTCTTTGACCTCATTAAGGTAACTACGTTAGAGTGATCCAACATTAGGAAAGCACTAAGATGTGTTTGATCGATGCATGTGAATTAAACTTGAAACAATGAATTATTTGAAAAGCTAATGTGGTGAGCAGGAGAAGGTGGCTTGATTGAGGAGTGGTAGCAAAATAATAGTAATAATTTCTTATTTTTTTGGTATATTTTTATTTAGAATATTTATGTTAAAAGAAAATGTACAGATTTGCAAATATGCAGAAATTAAGGTATTTAAATATTATATTCTTAGCTTTTTAAATAAAAAAGGTTTATAGGGCAATTTTGCATCATTAATATATATTTTATTCTTTCACAGATAGTCGTTAAATCTAGTAAGCTACAATAATTATAAACATTATAATTAATAAATGATAGAATTTGCATCTCTACATAAAGTAGAACTCTTGTAAAGTTTTTAAATCAAATGAAAGCATTCTAAAAATAAAGAATGGTGAAGTTATTAAAATATGATCATTAAATTTAAATATATAAAAAAAAATATATTATAGCCTTACTAGAAATTTGGGGGAAGATTTTTTCTCCCAACATTCTAAATTATATTATGTGGCAATAAAAATTTTAGAAACTTATAAATCCCAATTTAAATTATCATAGCAATATGCTAAATAATTTTTTTGAGTATTAATATCTAAGGGCTAATATATATTCTTTGTTCCACTATTTTAAAAATAAACTTATGGTTTTTAATATATAATTATAGTGTTTTTTCATTTAATTTTAAATTTTACATGATAGAAATGAGATTTGATGCTAGATTACCAATAATAAAGGCATTATTGATGTTAAAAATTTTGAGAAATTTATAAACTTAAAATTTTTTTATGAATGGGGAAAGAAACTTCTGAAGGAAGGAAGAAAACTTTCTTGCTTGAGGGCAAATAAAATTTTGGTCCAGTAAACTCCTCCCCCCCCATAAAGAATTTTTGTTTTGTTTAATTGGCTAGTGTAGAGGTTTATAGTTTAAACATTAGCAATTTAATTAAGTATAACAAGTAAACTTTAATAAATACTTCATAAAAACATAATCATTTGATGGTTTCAGAAGATTATCTTTCTAAATTGCTGTTTGATTGTTCTGAAAGGAGTAACATATCCATTGTTTGATTTGATTATTATTGAGTATACAAGTTCTCTGAGGTCCCTGTTAATTTAAATTTATACTAAGATATAATTTGATTCTTAACCTACAATCTCTCTCTATAAACAGCGTAAGTAATCATTCCTTAGAAGGTCACTCTATAATATTATTGCTACTAATGCTTATATATCTATCCCATCTTTCCAGTCTACTCTCTTTGAGAAATATGCTGGAATGTCTCGTACATTTCGTAGAGCTGAAGCTTAATCTAATTAAGCCCAGTTGAAATCAATAATAAAGACTCTTAGAGTCTCTATAACTTTATAAAAACGTGAAGTTCATATATAAAAATCTCGACTATCTGTAAAATATTAGTCATTTGAAATTGGTCACATTTTATAAAATTAAGACACACAATAAGTACATAATAAGGATAAAAGCATCAGAAATATGATTTCTGTAAAAAAATATATAATTCTAGAAAAAAATAAATGTTCTATTTAAATTTTGCAAAATATAATATTTAATACAAATTAAAAGTTGCATTTAAAATCTGTCATTAAAAAGAAAATATAAAATAAAAAAAAGTAAGAAATTATAATCTATAATAACATTCAACTAAATTTCATCAAGATTAAATAAATAATTAAAAAACAAGATGCTAAATAATTAATATAAAAATAAGGTATCTTAATACCTTAAAATATGTGAGAAATTTTAATGATCATAAATAATGAAAGTTCTAAATTGGTTACAAATTTAAGCTAACATTTAAAAAAAAGGTATATGTAAATTTTTAAACAATAATTTAAAAAGGTATAAAATTCATAAAAAGATAAAAAAAATAAAATAAATTTAATAAAAGGAATTAAAATTATATAAATAAAAAATTGAAGCCCCATTTTAATATATTTAAGTGGCAATATGGACATCGTAATCGGATAGATTTGCAAAAATATTCATAAGAAAGCTCTTCCAAAGCTACATCTGTGTAGAAGAATTAAAATAAAAAAATAATCGTGTTTAATAGCGCAATTAAAAAAAGTATGAGCAAAAATTATCTCGATTTTCCTCGAATTCACTTCGTTTTACCAATAGACACATGGAATTAAAATTCAATTGAAATTAAATTAACCCCCATTTTAATATTTTTAAGTGGCAATCTGGACATCGTAATCGGATAGATTTGTAAAAATATTCATAAGAAAGCTCTTCCAAAGCTACATCTGTGTGGAAGAATTAAAATAAAAAAATAATCGTGTTTAACAGCGCAATTAACAAAAGTATGAGCAATAATTATCTGGATTTTCCTCGAATTCACTTCGTTTTACTAGTAGACACATGGAATTCAAATTCAATTAAAAAAAAATTAACCCCCATTTTAATATATTTAAGTGGCAATCTAGACATCGTAATCGGATAGATTTGTAAAAATATTCATAAGAAAGCTCTTCCAAAGCTCCATCTGTGTGGAAGAATTAAAATAAAAAATAATCGTGTTTAATAGCGCAATTAACAAAAGTATGAGCAATAATTATCTCGATTTTCCTCGAATTCACTTCGTTTACCAGTAGACACATGGAATTAAAATTCAATTATAAAAAAATTAATCCCCATTTTAATATATTTAAGTGGCAATCTGGACATCGTAATCGGATAGATTTGTAAAAATATTCATAAGAAAGCTCTTCCAAAGCTACATCTGTGTGGAAGAATTAAAATAAAAAAATAATCGTGTTTAATAGCGCAATTAACAAAAGTATGAGCAATAATTATCTCGATTTTCCTCGAATTCACTTCGTTTTACCAGTAGACACATGGAATTAAAATTCTATTGAGAAAAAATTAACCCCCATTTTAATATATTTAAGTGGCAATCTGGACATCGTAATCGGATAGATTTGCAAAAATATTCATAAGAAAGCTCTTCCAAAGCTACATCTGTGTGGAAGAATTAAAATAAAAAAATAATCGTGTTTAATAGCGCAATTAACAAAAGTATGAGCAATAATTATCTCGAATTTCCTCGAATTCACTTCGTTTTACCAGTAGACACATGGAATTAAAATTCAATTGAAAAGAAATTAAAACCCCATTTTAATATATTTAAGTGGCAATCTGGACATCGTAATCGGATAGATTTGTAAAAATATTCATAAGAAAGCTCTTTCAAAACTACATCTGTGTGGAAGAATTAAAATAAAAAAATAATCGTGTTTAATAGCGCAATTAACAAAAGTATGAGCAAAGATTATCTCGATTTTCTTCGAATTCACTTCGTTTTACCAGTAGACACATGGAATTAAAATTCAATTGAGAAGAAATTAAAACCCCATTTTAATATATTTAGTGGCAATCTAGACATCGTAATCGGATAGATTTGTAAAAATATTCATAAGAAAGCTCTTCCAAAGCTACATCTGTGTGGAAGAATTAAAATAAAAAATAATCGTGTTTAACAGCGCAATTAACAAAAGTATGAGCAATAATTATCTGGATTTTCCTCGAATTCACTTCGTTTTACTAGTAGACACATGGAATTCAAATTCAATTATAAAAAAATTAATCCCCATTTTAATATATTTAAGTGGCAATCTAGACATCGTAATCGGATAGATTTGTAAATATTCATAAGAAAGCTCTTCCAAAGCTACATCTGTGTAGAAGAATTAAAATAAAAAAATAATCGTGTTTAAAAGCGCAATTAACAAAAATATGAGCAAAAATTATCTCGATTTTCCTTGAATAAACTTCGATTTACCAGTAGACACAGGGAATTAAAATTCAAGTGAAAAGAAATTAACCCCATTTTAATATATTTAAGTGGCAATCTGGACATCGTAATCGGATAGATTTGCAAAAATATTCATAAGAAACTCTTCCAAAGCTACATCAGTGTGGAAGAATTAAAATAAAAAATAATCGTGTTTAACAGCGCAATTAACAAAAGTATGAGCAATAATTACCTCGAATTTCCTCGAATTCACTTCGTTTTACCAGTAGACACATGGAATTAAAATTCAATTAGAAAAAAATAAAACCCCATTTTAATATATTTAAGTGGCAATCTAGACATCGTAATCGGATAGATTTGCAAAAATATTCATAAAAAAGCTCTTCCAAAGCTAAATCTGTGTGGAAGAATTAAAATAAAAAAATAATCGTGTTAAAAAGCGCAATTAACAAAAGTATGAGCAATAATTATCTCGATTTTCCTCGAATTCACTTCGTTTTACCAGTAGACACATGGATTTAAAATTCAATTGAGAAGAAATTAAACCCCATTTTAATATATTTAAGTGGCAATCTGGACAACGTAATCGGATAGATTTGCAAAAATATTCATAAGAAAGCTCTTCCAAAACTACATCTGTGTGGAAGAATTAAAATAAAAAATAATCGTGTTTAATAGCAATTAACAAAAGTATGAGCAATAATTATCTCGATTTTCATCGAATAAACTTCGTTTACCAGTAGACACATGAAATTAAAATTCAATTGAAAAAAAATTAACCCCCATTTTAATATATTTAAGTGGCAATCTGGACATCGAACGGATAGATTTGCAAAAATATTCATAAGAAAGCTCTTCCAAAGCTACATCTGTGTGGAAGAATTAAAATAAAAAATAATCGTGTTTAATAGCGCAATTAACAAAAGTATGAGCAATAATTATCTCGATTTTCCTTGAATTAACTTCGTTTACCAGTAGACACATGAAATTAAAATTCTATTGTAAAAAAATTAAACCCCATTTTAATATATTTAAGTGGCAATCTGGACATCGTAATCGGATAGATTTGCAAAAATATTCATAGGAAAGCTCTTCCAAAGCTACATCTGTGTGGAAGATAAAATAAAAAAATAATCGTGTTTAAAAGCGCAATTAACAAAAGTATGAACAATAATTATCTCGATTTTCCTCGAATTCAATTCGTTTTACTAGTAGACACATGGAATTAAAATTCAATTGAGAAGAAATTAACCCCCATTTTAATATATTTTAAGTGGCAATCTGGACATCGTAATAGGATCGATATGTAAAAATATTCATAAGAAAGCTCTTCCAAAGCTACATCTGTGTAGAAGAATTAAAATAAAAAAATAATCGTGTTAAAAAGCGCAATTAACAAAAGTATGAGCAATAATTATCTCGATTTTCCTCGAATTCACTTCGTTTTACCAGTAGACACATGGAATTAAAATTCAATTGAGAAGAAATTAACCCCCATTTTAATATATTTAAGTGGCAATCTGGACATCGTAATCGGATAGATTTGTAAAAATATTCATAAGAAAGCTCTTTCAAAACTACATGTGTGTGGAAGAATTAAAATAAAAAAATAATCGTGTTTAATAGCGCAATTAACAAAAGTATGAGCAAAGATTATCTCGATTTTCTTCGAATTCACTTCGTTTTACCAGTAGACACATGGAATTAAAATTCAATTGAGAAGAAATTAAAACCCCATTTTAATATATTTAAGTGGCAATCTGGACATCGTAATCGGATAGATTTGCAAAAATATTCATAAGAAAGCTCTTCCAAAGCTACATCTGTGTGAAAAAATTAAAATAAAATAATAATCGTGTTTAATAGCGCAATTAACAAAAGTATGAGCAATAATAATCTCGATTTTCCTCGAATTCACTTCGTTTTACCAGTAGACACATGGATTTAAAATTCAATTGAAAAGAAATAAACCCGCATTTTAATTTATTTTTGTGGCAATCTGGACATCGTTATCGGATAGATTTGCAAAAATATTCATAAGAAAGCTCTTCCAAAGCTACATCTGTGTGGAAGAATTAAAATAAAAAAATAATCGTGTTTAATAGCGCAATTAAAAAAAGTATGAGCAATAATTATCTCGATTTTACTCGAAATCACTTCGTTTTACCAGTAGACACAGGGAATTAAAATTCAATTGAGAAGAAATTAACCCCCATTTAAATATTTTTAAGTGGCAATCTGGACATCGTAATCGGAAAGATTTGCAAAAATATTCATAAGAAAGCTCTTCCAAAGCTACATCTGTGTGGAAGAATTAAAATAAAAAAATAATCGTGTTTAATAGCGCATTAACAAAAGTATGAGCAATAATTATCTGGATTTTCCTCGAATTCACTTCGTTTTACTAGTAGACACATGGAATTCAAATTCAATTATAAAAAAATTAATCCCCATTTTAATATATTTAAGTGGCAATCTAGACATCGTAATCGGATAGATTTGTAAAAATATTCATAAGAAAGCTCTTCCAAAGCTCCATCTGTGTGGAAGAATTAAAATAAAAAATAATCGTGTTTAACAGCGCAATTAACAAAAGTATGAGCAATAATTATCTGGATTTTCCTCGAATTCACTTCGTTTTACTAGTAGACACATGGAATTCAAATTCAATTATAAAAAAATTAATCCCCATTTTAATATATTTAAGTGGCAATCTAGACATCGTAATCGGATAGATTTGTAAAAATATTCATAAGAAAGCTCTTCCAAAGCTCCATCTGTGTGGAAGAATTAAAATAAAAAAATAATCGTGTTTAACAGCGCAATTAACAAAAGTATGAGCAATAATTATCTGGATTTTCCTCGAATTCACTTCGTTTTACTAGTAGACACATGGAATTCAAATTCAATTATAAAAAAATTAATCCCCATTTTAATATATTTAAGTGGCAATCTGGACATCGTAATCGGATAGATTTGTAAAAATATTCATAAGAAAGCTCTTTCAAAACTACATGTGTGTGGAAGAATTAAAATAAAAAAATAATCGTGTTTAATAGCGCAATTAACAAAAGTATGAGCAAAGATTATCTCGATTTTCTTCGAATTCACTTCGTTTTACCAGTAGACACATGGAATTAAAATTCAATTGAGAAGAAATTAAAACCCCATTTTAATATATTTAAGTGGCAATCTGGACATCGTAATCGGATAGATTTGCAAAAATATTTATAGGAAAGCTCTTCCAAAGCTACATCTGTGTGGAAGAATTAAAATAAAAAAATAATCGTGTTTAATAGCGCAATTAACAAAAGTATGAGCAATAATTATCTCGATTTTCTTCGAATTCACTTCGTTTTACCAGTAGACACATTGATTTAAAATTCAATTAAGAAGAAATTAACCCCTATTTTAATTTATTTAAGTGGCAATCTGGACATCGTAATCGGATAGATATGCAAAAATATTCATAGGAAAGCTCTTTCAAAGCTACATCTGTGTGGAAGAATTAAAATAAAAAAATAATCGTGTTTAATAGCGCAATTAACAAAAGTATGAGCAATAATTATCTGGATTTTCCTCGAATTCACTTCGTTTTACTAGTAGACACATGGAATTCAAATTCAATTATAAAAAAATTAATCCCCATTTTAATATATTTAAGTGGCAATCTAGACATCGTAATCGGATAGATTTGTAAAAATATTCATAAGAAAGCTCTTCCAAAGCTCCATCTGTGTGGAAGAATTAAAATAAAAAAATAATCGTGTTTAACAGCGCAATTAACAAAAGTATGAGCAATAATTATCTGGATTTTCCTCGAATTCACTTCGTTTTACTAGTAGACACATGGAATTCAAATTCAATTATAAAAAAATTAATCCCCATTTTAATATATTTAAGTGGCAATCTAGACATCGTAATCGGATAGATTTGTAAAAATATTCATAAGAAAGCTCTTCCAAAGCTCCATCTGTGTGGAAGAATTAAATAAAATAATAATCGTGTTTAATAGCGCAATTAACAAAAGTATGAGCAATAATTATCTCGATTTTCCTCGAATTCACTTCGTTTTACCAGTAGACACATGGAATTAAAATTCAATTGAGAAGAAATTAAAACCCCATTTTAATATATTTAAGTGGCAATCTGGACATCGTAATCGGATAGATTTGCAAAAAGATTCATAAGAAAGCTCTTTCAAAGCTACATCTGTGTGGAAGAATTAAAATAAAAAAATAATCGTGTTTAAAAGCGCAATTAACAAAAGTATGAGCAATAATTATCTCGATTTTCCTTGAATTCACTTTGTTTTACCAATAGACACATGGAATTAAAATTCAATTGAAAAGAAATTAAAACCCCATTTTAATATATTTAAGTGGCAATCTGGACATCGTAATCTGATAGATTTGCAAAAATATTCATAAGAAAGCTCTTCCAAAGCTACATCAGTGTGGAAGAATTAAAATAAAAAAATAATCGTGTTTAATAGCGCAATTAACAAAAGTATGAGCAATAATTATCTCGATTTTCCTTGAATTAACTTCGTTTTACCAGTAGACACATGGAATTAAAATTCAATTGAGAAGAAATTAACCCCATTTTTATATATTTAAGTGGCATTCTGGACATCGTAATCGGATAGATTTGCAAAAATATTCATAAGAAAGCTCTTCCAAAACTACATCTGTGTAGAAGAATTAAAATAAAAAAATAATCGTGTTCAATAGCGCAATTAAAAAAAGTATGAGAAAAAATTATCTCGATTTTCCTCGAATTCACTTCGTTTTACCAATAGACACATGGAATTCAAATTCAATTGAAATTAAATTAACCCCCATTTTAATATTTTTAAGTGGCAATCTGGACATCGTAATCGGATAGATATGTAAAAATATTCATAAGAAAGCTCTTCCAAAACTACATCTGTGGTGGAAGAATTTAAATAAAAAAATAATCGTGTTTAAAAGCGCAATTAAAAAAAGTATGAGCAAAGATTATCTCGATTTTACTCGAATTCACTTCGTTTTACCAGTAGACACATGGATTTAAAATTCAATTGAGAAGAAATTAACCCCCATTTTAATATATTTAAGTGGCAATCTGGACATCGTAATCTGATAGATTTGTAAAAATATTCATAAGAAAGCTCTTCCAAAACTACATCTGTGTGGAAGAATTAAAATAAAAAAATAATCGTGTTTAATAGCTATTAACAAAAGTATGAGCAATAATTATCTTGATTTTCATCGAATACACTTCATTTTACCAGTATACACATGGAATTAAAATTCAATTGAGAAGAAATTAACCCCCATTTTAATATATTTAAGTGGCAAT